>BOSO01008273.1:41637-65983 GCA_018403395.1 Gorsachius goisagi | reverse complement strand
ACTGAAGCATCAGGGGTTCCAGTTGAAGGTGAGGAAGAACTTCTTGACTTGGAGGGTGACCGAGCCCTGGACCAGGCTGCCCAGGGGGGCTGTAGAGTCTCCTTCTCTGGAGATCTTCAAAGCCCGCCTGGATGATGTTCTGTGCCCCCTGCTCTGGGTGAGGCTGCTTAAGCAGGGGGGTTGGACTGGGTGATCTCTGGAGGTCCCTTCCAACCCCTGCCAGTCTGGGATTCTGAGATAAAGGATGTTCTCAGGGTCATGGGTGTTCAAACAGAACACAACAACATTTCTATTCAGCACGCTCCTTAATTCCCAGTTAAAATAGATCCCATATAATTGTAGCTTAATCTTGGTTGAAAACTCCCTGACAATTTTCAGCAGAAACCTGTGTTTTGTCAGAGAAATGTTTTCACTTTCAGATCTGTTCTTCTTCAACATTTGCTTTGCTGAAGTCATCCAGCGACAACAAAAAAACCTCCACCGCTGTAAAATGCATCTGGAACCTGACAAACAGATTGGGGCTTGAGCCAAGAAAAAATCAGCAGCTTCCGTCAGATTTTTGTTTGCTTCGGGGCTTTAGGGGGAGGTGGCAGGTTTAATACACATTTCATAGCTGCCGGTCGCAGGGTTTGGTTTTCCAACACGTAAGTCAACACCATCTACTGAGAATTGGAACAAAGACAAAATAAATCTACTTGCATTTACATTTTCAGCAGAATAACACTGCTTTTTCCTGCCCGTTTCCCCTCTAAATACATGGACTAGTTCAACCTGAAGGAAACAGCCCTTCATTACAGCGCAGTCACCACCAGACTTGCTTCCAACACCAAGAAATTATCCCCGGCATTTTCCTGGCCTGGCTCAAAGTGAGAGGGCTTGATGGAGATTATTTTGTTTCTCCTTTCATTTGATCTTCCCCTGCTTTGAAGCTTCTCGCCAAAGCCTCCTGGAGAGGATCTTTTTGCTGTGAAGGAGTAGCCCAAGCAAGACTGGGAAGGTCCTGCCATCTCCTGGGTTGCTCTCAAGGGTGTGTAGTTACCAGGAGGTGAAATGCTTTCCTCTTTTGGGACGTGGTCTAGAAAGGCTGCGTATTGTCTCCCGGGCTTAATCTGCCAGCCTAAACTTGGCCTAGCATTGGGCCTGGAAGCCTCCAAGCCATTGCGAAAAGGAACTGGATGCTCAGATGGCATTTGTTTAGCCGGTTTGCTCCAAAAAACTCACTCCGGTTTTTCCTTACTGGGAAAACCCAGTTGGGGCTAAGGTCAAACCCATCTGCTTACGATTGAGTCTGGCCATGTTGCTGGAGTTTGTGTCTTGGTCCAGCATCCCTTTATAAGTTTGGAGGGAGGAAGGGGATGCCTGCACCTGAGCTGGCTGTATTTGCACGACCTGTTGAACAGGGGCAACTCTGCCGGTGCTCTGACTGTGGCATCACTCTGCCACCATGGGGACTGGCCTGCTCCTGTTGCATGGGGCTGAAGGCCATGCAGAGCCCCACGCTTCCATACCCCCAGGCCCTCGGGGTCTTTCCAATAGGGAAAATACTGCTTCATCCCTCCTCAAAGTGGAGATTAACATCTTCAGAGCATAAAAAGCCTAGTTTGCAGGCTGGCACTTCCCTGTAATTGCATGAGGACGTCAGCATCTCTCTCTAATTTTTTAGCTGCCTCACTTGTTGCATCTCTGCAGAGATAAAGGCCTTCCTAAGAAACCATCCGGCCAGAATGAACCCTTCCTGCAACAGCAGGTAGACAACTCCTATAGCAGCACAACCCAAAATGCCTGGTTCCTATAGGGCCCAACTCCCTTTTGTGCCTCCCCGCAGTCTTTGCGGACCTTTCGTGTCTCTAGCAGTGCCCGTAGCTGGGGTTGCGGTGCAGGGGGGTGGGCGGGAGGAGCAGGAGTGCTCCCCGCTGTCGAGCAGGCAGCGGCGGGGCTGTCGCCGGGCCCCAGGCACTGATCAATGCTCATTCCCCGCTGGTCCCTGCGGTCACCGGCCCGTGGCTGAAGTCAGAGGGTTGCGCTGCTGTGCAACGATTTCTAGGCTGTAATTGGCTTAATGCTCGGCTTACCCGTTTAGTAGCACTAAATGGCATAACATGAGCCACCTTCCGCTCACACCAGAAACAAAGCTCCATGGGCGTGGGGCACTCTGCTGGAGTTCATGCTGCAGTTTGCTCGCTAGCCTCCCCGTCTACTCGGAGGCTTTGAGCCGCTGGTAGATGGGCAGCACTTTGGGCACCCCTTGGTCATCGCACTGCCTGTCCTGTCTCCACGGGAAAGGGGGGATTTATCTGCTGCTCAGTCTGCCTCTTGCTCACCCCATAAATCAGCTCGCCGAGGTGCCTCAGATGAACATGGTGAAAGGGGAGAGGAAAAGAAAGTCCACCCCATTTTCCAGAGCCCTGCAAGCTTCATCTAACAGGCCGGTGCCTCCATCAGACACGTTGGGCACAGCACTTAACTCAGGGCTCTCTTTCCTTCTCCCCAGCCTTGTCTGAAATACCGATGGGCCAGGCAGCAGGAACATGCGTGTGCCTGGGCCAAGTTCTGGTCAGCCTGTCCTTGTGTCTGGTTTCGGCTGGGACAGAGTTAATTTTCTTCCTAATAGTGCCATGGTTTGGATTTGGGATGGGAAGAATGTAGATAACACCCTGATGGTTCAGTTGTTGCTGAGCAGGACTTACTCCAGGCAAGGACTTTTCAGCTTCCCCTGCTCCGCCAGGTGCGCAAGGAGCTGGGGGGGGGCACAGCCAGGACAACTGCCCCAAGGCTATTCCAGACCATATGGCGTCATGCCAGTATAGAAACTGGGGGAAGAAGAAGGAAGGGGGGGATGTTCGGAGTGATGGCGTTTGTCTTCCCAAGTCACCGTTATGTGTGATGGCAGAAAAGGACCTGGGGGTGTTGGTCAATAGGTCACTGAATATGAGCCAGCCGTGTGCCCAGGTGGCCAAGAGGGCCAATGGCATCCTGGCTTGTATCAGGACTGATGTGGCCAGCAGGAGCAGGGCAGTGACCGTGCCCCTGTCCTAGGCACTGATGAGGCTGCCCCTCAAATGCTGGATTCAGGGTTGGGCCCCTCACGGCCCCTCACTCCCAGAAGGACATGGAGGGGCTGGAGCNNAGCTGGGGAGGGGTCTGGAGCCCAAGGCTGCTGGGGAACGTCTGGGGGAGCTGGGGGTGTTCAGCCTGGAGAAGAGGAGGCTGAGGGGAGCCCTTACCGCTCCCTACAACTGCCTGAGAGGAGGGGGGAGCCGGGGGAAGTTGGTCTCTGCTCCCAGGGAACGGGCAACCGGACAAGGGAAAATGGGCTCAAGTTGTGCCAGGGCAGGTTTAGGTTGGCCATTGGGAAAAATTCTTTCCCCGCAAGGGCTGTCAATATTAAACTGTCTTTATCTCAACCCACGAGTTTTCTCACTCTTACCCTTCCAATTCTCTCCCCCATCCCACCGGGCAGAGCAAACGAGCGGCTGCGTGGGGCTCAGTTCCCAGCCGGGGTTGAGCCACGACACCTTCCCTCCAGCTAACGCCCCACTGGCTCCCGGAAGAGGCACTTGCCAAGCTTTCTTCCTCACATCCCAGCTGCGACCCGTGGGCTCAGCCAGAGAAGGTCTTCATCTGGAGGGATGGGTGATTCTGGTGCACCCAAGTCACAGCGCCTACAGAGCTGATATTAGGAGGAGTCAGAGGTCCCAGGCTGCTGGAGCCAACGTCCTTTTGTGGGCTACATCAGAAGGTCTCCTTGCCTGTCTTGGCTGTCCTGGTGGGTGTGAAGAGGCTGGTGGACTCTAGCAGGGGACCAGCAAAGCAGCCATGGTGCCAGGGCCCTGGTGTAACTTCATTGCCCTGGCCTTCATCTGGGACCTCTACCCACACACCCTCTGCCGGTGGTCCAGCAGCGATATTTAACCTCCCTTGTCTGGTCTGGAGCCAACTCTGGTGTGCCCAGCGGCTGAGCTGGGCTGTGCCAAGCTCACAGGGCTGCCACCCTGCCTGGGGACAGGGCCAGCGGGTGCCACACGAGCAGGCGTCTGCAACAGGAGCTTGTGCTGGTCTTGGGTATCCAACTACCGGTGAAAAATTGCAGGTCGTGGCCGGGGGAGGAGGGAAGGTGTCAGTTCTTGTCTTAGAAGCGTGTAAACAAGATTAAACCCCTGTGAATTGAGGAATGCTGATTGGGTTTATCTGCGTGATGAAGGCAGGAACTTATTTCACAGTGCTAAGCGATACAGGTAATATTTCCAAAACAAAATCTCCAATTTGAAATCCAATTAGGGTTGCTAAGTAACAACATAGTTAACCAGCCAATATTTGCTAAACCCAGCCTTTTGCAAGCAAGGAAACAGCTTCCACAAATTGCACTAACAATATATAAATACATTAATATTAAACCAAAACAGAAATACGTAGTTTACTGCAACACGAAGCCTCTTAACACTTGACAACAAGGATTTCCCTTGTTATCCGTGTGGTTTCAGAAGGTGGGTTAGTGCCTGCCACATTCCTGGCTGGGGGGGGTTGTACTTAAATTACGGTATTGGTGGGACGGGGGAGGAATTTGTGTACATAGTTCCTAACGTAATACGTACCCTTATTGATGAGCGTGTATCTTACGTGCCTGAATTGAGGGTCTGAAAAGTAATTTTGATGAAAAATAGCTGCTTGCAAACGCTCATTAATTGTCAGCTACTCCAGTATAACTGATCTCCCCCAAAAAGTCACTCTGAGTTTCACAAAACCAGGTGGTTTTTCAAGCCCGTCACATACATTGATCGAAAAATTCCCTCTTTAAGCTCTGTTGCGTTCAAAACGCAGCTGGCTGAGCCCCCTCTCCAAGGAGCTTCGATGGCTCTGCCCAGCCTCCTGCAGCTCAGGACGGTTGGTACAGCTCTCGGCTTGCTTGGGACGACTGCGCATCCCACTGGGAGGTCCAAACGTGGGACCGGTGCCCTTGCTCTACGGGTAAACCTGCAGCACGAACCGTGAGCCTGTTGGGCAGCCCTCACCGCCTCGAAGTCTGCCCATCCCTGCGGATGCAGAAACCTGAGGCCGAGCATCTTGGGGTTTATTTTGACTCCAGTATTAACGTTTTAAGCGCTCTGTGGTCTTTGCTGTTTGGTAGGACTCGGGGTTTGGACTTGTCAAAGGTTCTTCTCTGTGTTTGTTCAGATAGAAAAGCAGGATTTCTCCCGCAGAGCTGATCTGGGGCAGAGACCCCTTCTGCAATGAGGATCCTTTCTTCTCTCGTTCAGTGGCCTTAGGCCTTAAACTTCAGTCTTTTCTGAGCGTCGGGGGGAGATGCTCCACGGGGTTCTGCACCACTGCTCCATGCCCCTGCAGGTCTGGCAGCCTGGGTCCCCTGCCCATCCATGTCCAGCTCTCCCATCCCATGATGAAAGGGCAATGCCACGTGTGATGGGATAGCTGAATGCTCCTAGCACTAATGGCTTGCTGCAGAAGGCAGTGAGATCAGGGTTTTTCAGGCTGACAAGGCTCCAGGATGCAGGTAAGCTCTCCGTGCTTGGCTTGCCTGGATGCTTTGATGGTCCTTGGCATGCTGAAGAGGCCTCTTCTTGCTCCCTGCTTTATTCTTCCCTGGCTGCTGCTGTGTCCAGGTTCTGTGGGCTAGCAACCCTCTTGCATTTGTTAGGTGCCCTTGGGGCCCCACACGGGTCGAAGTCCAAGGCCACGGCCTTTGGTTGATGGGAGGGGACATGTCAATGTGCCTTCTGCAAGGAAACCTGCTGCTTTGGTTCCATGAATGTGCATCCCAGCAAATTTCTCTGTCTCTGTTCAAGGATCTTTGTAAATTTATGGACTAGAAATGGCAGGAGCTGCAGGATAGTCTTTTTTTTACCAAGGAAAGATTATATTTCAAGACATTCTCCTTTATATTGAAGGATAGCAGAAAATCTTTCTTAGATCAGCCTGTCTTGAAGCAGATGTCCAACTTTGTTACCAGCTTCCTCCTTATTTGTGCAGTGCTGTGTATTTATTCTCTCTAGCAGCTTCCAAGCTTGAGATAGGGCTTCTAAATTCAATTTTTGAAAGGGCTTTCCAGCACTGAACCATGTGGAAGATGAGCCTTCAGATAAGCAGAGCAGAAGACCCTGTGCTATAGCTAGTGAGAGGAGGCTCCTGGTTTGGCTCGTGCCTGCTGTGGTGATTTTTTTGTGATCCCGAGCAGCCCAGGCCGTCTTCCCAGGAGAAGGGCTGGGTTGACACGGGAGCCGGTGCTTAAATGCATGGAAAAAAATCCGCTGAAAAATATCTGCGTTTCCAGCTCTCTCCCAGCATACCTTTGATGGGGAGCATTGGGGAAAGAACCCCAACATTACGGTAGGGGCTGAGGATCACAGTACTCCCAATCCACGTAGCTCCTCTGAAGTTTTCCAGAAACTTTGGGAAGCTGGGCAGATGTACCACTGGAAGAGCTCTGAGCCCAAGAGCTCCAGGCCAGCCAGTGATACTCCAGCTTCTCTAGCTCATTCCTGTGGCTAGCAGCTGCTTTCCAGCATCTCTAGCCTCTGAGATGCTACGTGTAGCCTACCTGCAGGCTAACGTCATGGCTGTGTAAGCTTCCAGAAGCTGAGCTGATGCTTGGAAACTTCTCTGCTAGCAACCTGACTTGACTGCCAACCATCCAGATCACATTGGCTCCATGCTTCAGTAAATTAAAGTATTTCTCTGGCAAGGGAATGGGAACACCATGGACTATCCTTGAGTCTGCCTGGCTCCACAGCTGCCTCTGGCTGCAGAGGTGAGCGTGGTTTGGTGCGACGGAGGAGCGGAGCAGTGTCCCCGTAGACCTGTGGCATTTGCATGCATGAAAACCAGTGCCCAGGTGTCAGTGCTGGCCAGTTCGTTGCTACGACATGCGTGGAGCCGGGACCCCGGAGACTAGAGCTCTCCTGCCCAAAGTCAGCAGCAATACAGAGCATTGTGCCAAGCCAGCTGAGGCTGGGTGTAATGGAAGTAATGAACAGCGCAGCTTCAAATTAAAATAAAGCTAATGGAAAGGGCAAGGACCTTAACTGTCACTCTGATGCATCTCAACAGAGTTTGCTTATACTGTGCTGAGCTCGCCAACTCCAGGTGCCGTGACCCATTGGGTCTGAGGCTGGTGTGCCATTCTAATGATGCACACCTACCCCTCCCAAGGGGAGCAGGGTGAAGGGCTTGAGGAACAAGGGCTCAGGGGCAGGCACCTTTATTTAATCCACCATGACAATGCATAACTGAAGCTCTTTATCTCACCAGACTTTGCTGATAGGCAGCAGTTCCAGCATGGGTCTGAGGCAGTCTGTCCCGGTCTTTCCAATGACACTGCCTTAACTTTCAGCCCCTTTCTGCCGCTCTCCTGTTGTTATTCTCCTCGGGGGTGAGTGCTTTGTCCCTTAAACAAGGAGACTAAGCTGGGAGAACCTAATGCCAGTTCTTTTGCCCCCACCCCCCATCCTTGATAAGGACGATGAAATTTCTCCCACCCGTGTGGTACCCAACACTTAGGAGCTTTTCATCCCGGGAGGGGGAAAACAAACAGAAATTTCCATTTGGTTTCCTTGAAGCTCTTCTCCAAGCAGAGCAGCGGAATGGGGTATTAGGCCAGTCTTCTCTCCAGGTCACCTCTCTCAGCCGCGGCTTTGGTTTGAAAATGCACTTGGATAGCTAGGAAATGAGGATTTGTCAGGAGAGTGCATTTGAGGAGGATGGCTTTGTGTCTCGGATGCCATAAAACCACTTCTGGGAGCTTTGTCTGGCTCCTTAAGAGGTTTTGTATCTAACCGAGAATTCAGCGGACACTCTCGTGGGTTGAGAAAATAGAGCTTGGGCCGGGGCGGGAAGAAATCCATTAAGGACCCCGAGTGTGAAAACTGCTGGGTTGTGACCCCCAGGTATTTTCCTCCTCAGAAATGCCTACCAGATTGCTGCGTCCTTCTCTCAAAGAGGAAGGTGAGAAAGTGCTGAATATCCCTGTTATTTGTCCAGGTGGTGAAACTCCAGTGCTGCCCGCTTAGGGGTTCCATGTAGCGAAGGACAGGGAGCTCGCCGATGCCCCTGGGTCTCACCGAGCACCTTTCCCCTTCCAGAATGAAAGAATGCAGCAAAACTTGGCTTTAATCTCACTGAAGTGCTTCACTCTTGAGAGTGAGAAGACCTTAACCTCTGTTTCTCGTTGAGTGTAGCGTGGGGCCACAGCTGAAACTGGGATTGCTGCAAGGGCCAGACTGGGACTTACCCGGGAAGGCATGGGGCAGAGGGGCATAGCTCCTGCCCCACACCACGAGGTGGGGAACGCTGTCCTTGCGGCGGGGATCCGGCTCGAGCGCAAGGCTCTGCAGCTGGGCAGAGCTGGAGGCCAGATGTTGCGGGGCCAAACCCGAGCAGCGTCATGCAAAGAAGGGTTCAGGAGGCTGAGGAGGGGCTGGTGCCTTCAGCAGCAAAGCTGTAGGTCACTGCTTGGGGCACGGCATACTGTCTGCTGTACGTGCATGGCCACCGCTTGTCCTTCATGCAGAGGAGGAGTTGTGTGCTGGACTCTGAAAGGGAGGGACTGGGCATACAAATGATTATTGCAAGCTCCCAGGTGCGGGGGGAGGCCTGTGCTTCTCCAGCTTCCAGCACAGACGAGGCAGAAGCAGAAAATGCCTGTTTGAGGGCAAAATGGTCAAGCAGCTCAGACAGGATTGGGAAATAGATGTGCTGTGGGGATTGCAGCTCTCCTGGCAGCTTTGTGCTGCTGCCTCCCTTCGCAGCCCTTGCCCCTGGGCACCAGGCATCGCTGGGAGGGAGTTGCACATGCAGGACTGACTCGGTGCCCCTCGCGAGGTTCCACATGCTAAGCCAGCATGACCGACCCACTGTGATGTGCCTATGCTTTCAGGCCACTGGCCCACAGCCTGGTCTTTGCAGCCACTGCCTTGCTCAGTGCTGCTGGGGCGAGTGGGTGAGCACCGGCTGCTCCAGGGACCAGGTAGGGCTCACGGTGCTGTCCTTGCACCCCGCACAGCCCTCCAGCCAGACCAGCAGCCCCTTGCAGGGAGGTTGGCTGCCCCTGCCGCTCACTGTTCCTCTGGGCTTTGCCCTCCCCTTTCCCACATCTCACTGAGACAGGAGGGGAATTGGAACTCTGAGACCTGGCAAGCGGCATCTCTGAGGCCTCAACGTGAATCGATCTGTCAGTAACCAGAGCAGAGGGGCATCTGCTGACTTGGGTGAAACAACCCGATGATAAATTGGATTAGAAAAAACGCTGGATCTTGGTGCTTGGGGATGCAGGACAGGGGAGGCTGTGTTAAGGGGGAAGCAGCGTAATGAATGGCTCCCTCTCGGAGGCTTTGAAATGCTGCCTTTGCAGAGTGTGCCCTTGGGGTTTTACAGGGAGATGCAAGGTGTCTCTGGACCCTTGCCTTTCCCCGCAGAGGTTCCCCGTCCTGTTGGGGCCACGGCCTCTGGGTGTTCTGTGCAGGGACCCTACACCTTGTACCACTTCCAGGCGTGCTGCCAATAAATTCAGCTGTTTTCTACACAGGGTAAGGTGGAGGGATGACATGTAGCAATAGCAGGTCTCCGTGGTTGATAAGGGATTGTGAAAACAGCCCAGGAAATCAAGCTGATGATTGCTCTGTCTCGCCTGGAGGAAGAAGAGGGAGAAAAGGCTTCCGAAACCCTGCCATGAGTCCGTCTTTCCCCAAAAAGCTGCTCTGCAATGTCTGTCCACCTAGTAAGAACTGGGCAACCTGCAGGGAAAGCGCGGCAGTTCCTGCCCTGTCAAAGTGCTTATGGTAGTGCATGGGAAGGAATTTCCTCACGGCAGCTTCGGAAATGTGGTCCAAGCCTCTTTGAGAGGTCTTCAGTGAGCCTCCGAGAAATCTTCATGGTGGCTGCGCCCAAATGTCCACACGGGAGGGAGGGGTGACGGGCTCAAAGCCAAAAGAGTTGGTGCAGGGGAAGCATGCAAGCAAGGGAACAGGGAGAGATGCCCAGCCCAGCTGTGGGACAGCCCGCTGGGGCTGCATCTCTCGCCACTGATTGCTGTGCACATCTTGAACTCAATCCAGGAAACACTTTCTGGCAGCTCGGGTGTTTCTGGGATTCGGGGCTTCAGCAAGCTCCAGTTTTGGCAAAGTATTAGGTGCTTGCAAGGTAGCATCGCACAGAGGGCAGACCCTCAGCGGTGCTCTCGCTGCAGGACCTCGCAGTAGGTCGCAAGCAGGCTCCCGCTCCTCGTCCAAGAGGGAAGAACGAAGGGGAAGGACCAAGTCATGCAACATTGCTTAAGCTGCTTCCCAAGACACTTAGAGGACAGCTTAAGGCAGTGAAGCGATCCTCGCAGCCAGCTCAGGGAGGAATTGCTGAGCAGCAGGCAGTCTGGCTGGGGGATGCCAGGCAGCTGGGGCATGGCAAAGGGACAACCATGGGCCCGTAGCAAGGTGAACTCACACCGTGCTGCTGCCCAGAAGGGTATGTGGGTACGGAAAACACAATCCAGGAGTGCAGGAGTGCAGGGATCCACTTGGCTGGAGACCAGATCGGTGGGAAGGGACCTGGGGGTCCTGGTGGCCAGCAAGCTCCATAGGAGTAAGCAGGGTGCTGCTGCGGCCAAGGAGGCCAACAGGGTGCTGGGGGGCATCAACAAGGCCATCACCATCAGGGATAAAGGAGTCCTCATCCCACTCTGCTCAGCGCTGGTCAGGCCACCCCTGGAATCCTGTGCAGAGTTCTGGTCCCTGCTGTACAAAAAAGCTGTGGGCAGGTTGGAGGAGGTGCAGAGCAGGGCCACCAAGGTGATCCAAGGGCTGGGAAGCCTCTCTCAGCTGTATGGAGATGGGCTGAGAGAGCTGGGTTTGTTCAGCCTTGAGCAAAGGAGGCTCAGGAGGCTCAGAGGGGATCTCATCACCACATACCAGTACCTGAAGGGTGGCTACAGGGAAGATAGAGACTCCCTTTTCACAAGGAGACCCATGGAGAGGACAAGGGGGGATGGACACAAGTTGCTCTTGGGGAGATTCCGATGGGACATGAGAGGGAAATTTTTCCCCATGAGAAGAATCACCCATCGGAATAATCTCCCCAGTGGAGGGGTTGATTTCGCCACATTGGACACTTTGAAACCTCAGCTGGGCAGGGTGCTGGGCCATCTTGTCTAGGCTGTGCTCTTGCCTAGAAAGGTTGGACCAGATGATCCTTGAGGTCCCTTCCAGCCTGGGATTCTGTGATTCTATGATTACTACCTGTCCTGCTGTGGGAAGAAGCCTTGCCTATGTATTTCCAGTGCAGTGGTTACTGCTGATGTTTCCATCAGTGCTGCTTAGTTCTGGGGTGCTTCTACCTCCGCATGGTGACCCAAAGGAGCTGAGAATGGGATGTTCATCAGGAGGCTCAGTGGAGCATAAATACCTCCTGCCTGTGTAGCACAGCGCTGCAAAACAGTAGGCACGTGAATATTTAGCATCTGGAAGGATTTTCATGCTAGGTCCTCCCGCTCCTCGAGAGATCATGTTATTCAGTTCTAGCAAGGATAAGGCTGCCTGTGGGTGAGGGTGGGGGAACAGCAGCTGTTGGGGATTGTGCGCCGTTGGGATGTGCCTTTCGGAGAAGGATGGTGACAAACAGCATCACTAACAGCTTGTGGGACAGAGAAGCCAGAAAACAGAGCAACAGCACCTGGCAGTGGGCACACAGCACCAGCAAATGCATTTGGAGGGTATGGATCTATAGAGCTGCGTTGGTACCAAACCACGGAGCCGCCAACAGTTCCCCCACCCTCCCCAAAGCAGGGGAGAGGAGGAAACAGGTTCGACCCTTGCTCCTCCCAGAGGTGGGGAATGGATTCTGCTGTGGAGCTAAGGACCATGGGCTCCTGCAGCGTTAATCAGCTTGGAACGGCTCAATTGTAACGGCTGGTTGGAAATGAGAGCTAGAACTGGAAGAATACATTGAAACCCTGTTGAAACCATGAAATGCCTGGGGAAACCTGAAAGAAACAGCATAACATTGAAATGTGCAACTCTGTCCGGAAGAGTTGATTAAAATATCACTAACTCCCAGGAAAAAGCGGGTCTGCGTGCTGGCCCCTAATCCTACAGGCTGATCTGGAAAGATGGGGCTTGCAAAAAGGCACCTTCTGGGGAGAGACAGTGTGTAATTGGTTTGTGAACCAGCCTGAACAAGGCTCTGAGGAGAAATAACTGTGGTCCTTCCCTTGTCCCTGAGAAGAGTGCTGGTGTGTGCAGTCAGGCTGGCTCCTGTCCCCTGCGTGTCCCCAGCAGGCTCTGCCCAGACCTCCCCAGCTTCTGGGACCATCTGAACCCCACGATGTGCTCTGGCAAGCCTTTCCTACAGCATTTTAACTGGGCAGAGGCTTTGTAAGCTTTGTATGTATGACTTGTTCATACTCAAATGAGTGTCTGTAAGACACTCTATAAGACTCTGTAAGACTTACCATCAGCTCAGACTACACTTAGAACTACATCCACCTAGCAAATTCTTCACCTGCATCTACCTCCCCCTGAGCCCCAGCTGCTCAGCTTACAAGTTGAGGGTCATGGGGAAACTTGGTTGCAGATACGGGTTTACGGTATAAAGCTCGCTCTGGCAAAGGTTCAAAGCAAAGGTCATTAAGATGCAAGACACCTTCCCCTGGAGATTGAGTCTGCTAATTAAAAATGCATTAATAAATCCAGTGTTTCAGTCGTAGACACAGCGAAGGAGCAGTCGGGAGCTATTAAGCATAGTGAAGAGGCAGTACAGGACGAGATGGAGATCAGGCCCTGCCTGAAAGAAGTTGGCAAGGTGCTTGTGGACGCGGAAAGGAAGAGGTCCCAGGCACATGGTGGGAAGAGCGCTGCTTGTCTGCAACCCAGAGGGTGAGAGCTGGGCTACGGATGGGAGCTGGGAAACAGCCTGGTGTGCCCAGCAGCTGGAGTCAGTGCCTTCCTAGCTCTGCTAACCTGGATGAAGCCAAGGTGGCCCAACTAGCCCAGACTTATCGGAGGTTCCTGGTAAAGGCTGCAAGCGCAGGTGGAGTACAGAGCTGCTTGTCGGTGCTCCTCGGTACTGCATTGCCTCCTTTGTGGTACAGCCGTCTGCGCTCTGGTCCCTCCTTCCCATTTTGGCATCACATCCTCATCTCGTCCCTGAAAGAACGCGTTGAGTAACCATACATCTTGGGCAGCTTAGGGGATCTGAGTGAGCCCGTGAAAGGTTAAGTGGTGTCACTGTCTCCTGGGTTAATGATGTCCCCAGATGATGCAGGCAGAACATTATTTACTGAGGACAGCAAGCAGGCAATCGCTCTTCAGGAGAAAGTGATAAATCTTGCTACATCTCAGTGATCCCATCACTGTTACTTACAGCAGCGGCAACACAGGGCTGTGCTTGTTCTGAGGGCAGGGGGGATGGATTTTGCTGTTGTTAAAGCAGAAGGACACACTAACCTAACTGAACGCTGGATTTTGGTGGGCCAAAAAGGGAGCAAACTTTGGGGAGGCTGACCACGGGGTGGTTGTAGCATCGCTGGGGGGTGGTCGGCCAGACCAGTTGCACGGTCAAGTTGCCTGGTGGCATGGGACAAATTTCTCCCAGGGAACGGCTGGTGGGACGAGGTGAAACGGCCTCAAGTTGTGCCAGGGCAGGTTTAGGTTGGACATTGGGAAAAATTCCTTCACTGCAAGGGCTGTCAAGCCTTGGAAGGGGCTGTCCAGGGAAGGGGTTGAGTCCCCATCCCTGGGGGTATTTAAAAGCCAGGCAGAGGAGGTGCAGGGCCAAGGTTTAGTGCTGGGATGGCAGGGTTAGGGGAATGGTTGGGCTTGATGAGCTTAAAGGGCTTTTCCAACCTAAACAATTCTGTGATTCTGTGATTCAAAGGGAAGACCCCACCCACGTGGACACATCTCTTCAGCTCACAGCCACCTTTTCTCCCTGTACCAGTAGCTCTTCTTGTGAGACACTGGTGGGTGAGGAGACTCCCAGCGAGCCTGGTGCTCTCTTGTACCCATAAATTATAAGCCAATCCCACACCTTCTCCACGTAAGCTTTGTTCCAATAAAGCATTTGTCAGGTTGAATTGCTACCAGAGCAATTTGCCAGCAATTAATTCTTCCCATTGAAAGCACCATGTGCAAGGAGCAGAGGGTGACTTATTTATGACAGCAGGCTGGCCTCCAACCTCAGCACACCACATGCTGCCGCAGAGCTTGCCTGAGGATTGCTGGAGAGCTGCAGGCTCCCCCACGTCCCCCTCTGCTTGCAAGGCTTTGGTCGCCAGCTGTGAAAGCCTCTGAGGTGGGTGGCTCATGTCCCAGTGACCACGTGGCGCAGGAGAGCCCCGGGAAGCTCTAAAACTGACCCAGCACCACTCCTGCAAGCACGCAGGTAATGGCGCAAGCCCTCACAGGGTTGGAAGTGGAAAGGGATGAGGACGGAAAGACAAGCCATTACTTGGGGATTATTCACAGGCTGGAAGGCAGCAGCGTCGTGGAGGAACATCCTTGGGTGTAACAGCTCCTGCTTGAGGCTCCTTGAACGTCGTGACGAGAGCATTCATGGAGCAGAGGCCAGGGGTAAGGGGAAAATAAAGGTACCATGATCCACAGTTGTACGGAAGAGTCACACTGACATCACAGAATCACAAGGGTTGGAAGGGACCTCAGGAGATCATCTAGACATACTGTAAACTCTTTTTTCTTAAAAAATGTTGAAACTCTTCCCTCTGTCTGGCTCCAACCTTCGGTTTCTACTCTTTATCCTTTGCTGGAATATGTGACCTTGTCCTCCTTGGGAAGAGTCTTCTTGGCTGGTTGGGAAAGGCACGTTTCTGTCTTGTCAGCCTACTCAAGCACTTCAAGAAGGGGAATGGCCATCGATAAATGGATTTTTCTTGGCTCAAGCCCTGCCCGGTTTAGTTCTTTGATAATTTAGTGTGCCATTTCCTGATGCACGGCTCAAACGTATAGCATGCAGCTGGTGAGAGAGGAGCCAGATCTTGTCTGCGGAGATGGGGGTCATGTCCTGATGGAGGAGGGGATATAGCAGCATGTCACTGAGTGCAACCTATGTGGTGTCCGGAGAGGATTGTTGTTAATTGAATTGAAGAAGACAAATGGCCATTAGCTCAGTCTCCAAAGGACAATAAGTGTACTAATAATGAAGCTGAACTCCTGAATACTGAGCTCTAGTATCTGTGAAGTTCTTTAATTGATGTGGTATCATTAAGTAAAAGGAAAATGTCCAAATACAGGTTGGGGCGGGGGGGGGGGGGGGGGGGGGGGGGGGGNNGAGGGGGGAAAGTTTACAGAATTTGCTGAGATCTGATGCTTACAGCAAAACTTCAGAGCCACCTTTTCTGAAGCACGGAGACCTTTGAGTCTCATTTTTTATCCTCCTTCCCCTCTCTCTCTCTCTCTTTTTTTTTTTTAAAGGCAAAATTACATTCCAGGCAGTGATGGCAGTGACATTAAGCTCAAGTGATCAAAACCTGTTTTGCTGCACCAATGTCAGCTGTTGAAGGGACAAGTGCCTGTGATGAATGTTTGATATCTGCCCATCTTCCTTGATACGTATCCCAGGAGGAAGACAGGAGACAATCTGGTCGACTCGCTAACCTCCCTGGCATTTCTGGGGCCTCTAGAGCCATAGTTGTCAAAGAGCTTCAGGCCGTCTTTGCAGGGGGAGAGGGGTGGATCACCCTCGATGCCGCTTTGACAAGCAGCCGTTGGCTACGGCTGTGGGGCAGAGGAGGTTTTATGTCAGAAAGACGCCAGTTTGTCATAATTCAACCTTTTTGCAGGTTCTGAAGAGAACTGAGGAATAAAGCCTTCTATTAGTAACGCTGGGATGGAACCAGAGCAAGAAGGAAACCACGGCACCATCCTGCATGCTACCATTGGGCCACCGGTCCCAAGTCCCTCCAGATCAAAGGGCGCATCTTGGAGCTGCAGATTTGACTCATGACGATGATGATAAATTGATGAATTGCCAGGTGTCGATGCAATGAATTGCATTCACCGCACACTGCCAACAGCCCCATGTGCCTTCTCCTCGTTGCACCGTGTGGCATGGAGCACTCCCGTCCTCAGGAGCACCTCCTGGCAGCTCGGAGCTGCAGAAGGGGCTGTAGGTTGGTTAAAGCCAAGGAAAAAGCCTTCCTCTGCAGGCAGTTGGTGGGGTGCACAGGTAAATTTGCTTCCCTGGAAGCGGGAACGCTGCTGCTATTCCAGAAACCTTGTGCGTAGTCTTCCGTAACAACCGTGCTCTCGTAACTGCGTGCTCTCCAATAACATCACCTAAGTGATTTCCCCCTAGGCAATAAGGTTAAGTCATGGGAAACAATTTCTATTTTTAATAACATTTTTGCTAAATATCCTGTCCCCGACTTCCCCCAGAGGCTCAGAATCCATCTGCAATAAGGGGGCTTTAAAAGGGCTTTAATAATAAATATAATACCGTCATTCTGTTATGCTTGTAACTATTCATGCTTGAGTGAATTCCCTGATCTTTTTATGGGTCTGTTGAAATATATTGCACAAGTCAAGGGCAGGCCTGTTTTTAAGCTTCTTGTGTTCCCCCTGCTTTAATTCTTTTTATCTCTAGGTAACAGTCCAGGTAATGCGGTCCTCACATTGTATTTATCCGTGTACAAGAGTAACCAAGCCCAGGGAGCCACACACAACCTTGCTGTACCCGGGGCGGGGAGAGCCCTGTTCTCCATGAGGGCCGTGATGACCCAGTGCTGTCTCTAGAAGACCGTAAGAGCTTCCAGACGAGTTCTGCACTGAGCTACGGCACCTCTGAGAGATCGAGAGGGCTACCACCAGCCCTGCTCTCAGTCTGCCTGATAGCCCTTGACTTGTCGGGGAGGCTTAGAGCTGTCAGAAATTAATTTTTACCCCACTTAGAAAAAAAATGCAAAATTCTAAATATCTTTTCAACCCATACCCATGTATGTCCCACAAAAGAAAATGTTCCCTCCCTGTTCCTTTTATTTACGCTTAGATTTCACACTGCTCAAGAGGTCCTGCAACCTTCTGCTCTGACCATTGCTCCACCAGCTCATTTAAGCTCAGCTCTGAGCCTTCAGGCCTGGCCTGAGCTATGCTGTAAGTCAGCCCCTCTCATCTGCTGCAGAACCTCTGTAGCTTCTTTCCTTGGGTGGTTTTTATTTTTGCCTCTGAGCTATTGCTTTCTTTATCTGACCTCTTTCATCTCAGAACTTGCTTATCCTGACTAGCCAGGCTTGTGTTCCTACCCTAGATGTGTCTTTGCTCAGCTTTTCCTTGGGAATGAGTGTGCATCTGCTGGAGCCGTGTAAGTCCTTGGTTGACTCAGTGGCAGAGCTGAGGGAGTTTGCCCTCTGAGCATGACAGGCAGAAAGATGGGAATTTCTGAACTAATTTGCTGTAAACAATGATCCATAATAGGTCACTTCTCTCTTCAGCAACTCGGCAATTAAATCCATCAGAGACATGAATGTAATTGGACTGCTAGCAATTAGCACTTGCAAGTGCTGGAGGAGTCCGGAGGGCCCTTCCCGTCATTTTCATCACACTGCTTTGGACCTTTTTTGTCTTTTGGCTGAGCTGCTTGAGCCCAGGCATCCTACCACCTTGCCCAAGGGTACTGGGGCACCTGAGGGTTGGAGCTCTGCAAAGCTGAAAGCCCCTAGGTAAGGAGAAGGCATGGGGGACCCTTATGTTGGTGAACCTTCCTGCAGAGAGGGTGGTCCAAGACCGATTTCCACTTAGCCCCGGAGTCTGCCTGCCACACTAAGGCAAAGCTAAGTGCTGTAGAAATGGTCTTTTGTTTTGAGAGAGATCAGCTGATGGTGGGGGCTGTTACTGGGGGTCTTGGTGCCTCTGCTGTGCCTTGGCTTCCCCCCTGAAGGCAAAGGTTTTGGTTGGGTGTAAGCTGCTGCCTGGCTTATGTGAGGTGTCAAAGTGGGGCTGGGGACCTCCTTATGGTGAGTACCTGGGCCATGCCTGCCCACCCTCGTCA
The DNA here is from genome assembly GCA_018403395.1 of Gorsachius goisagi. Taxonomy (NCBI): domain Eukaryota; kingdom Metazoa; phylum Chordata; class Aves; order Pelecaniformes; family Ardeidae; genus Gorsachius; species Gorsachius goisagi. Next base: position 47,986 of record BOSO01008273.1, on the reverse strand, counting down.
TGGCCATTGCAATGGGTGAAATGCTGGAGGTTGGAGATGCAAAAACAACAGATGTCACTATTGACTTTGTTGTATCCAAGCCAAAAAACTACCAATGTGGTCATCATCCGAGCGATCGCAGCATGGGACTCTGCTCAGGACTGGGTCAAAGACTGATCTGTCCTCCCAGCAGGTAAGAATGGGTTTTGCTCGTGCCTTTGGTCTTGTGATGTGTGAAGAAGTGTAATTTCTCCCAGGTAAAAAAGAAGTAAGAAACTTATTAGGAAAAAAACCACATTCCCAAGAGCTGGGACTAAACAAGAAAAAAATAATTTAAGTTCTTCAATGAAAATGTTTCTAATCCCAGGTCAGAAAGCATGAAGGAGCTCTTTGAATTCAAACTACAGAGTAGAAACTTTGCCAAGATCAGCCCTTGCCTAAAGAGTTTGGACTGGGGCCAATCCTGGAGGCCTGCTGCCTTCTTGCTCGGCAGGTCCCCGGAGGTAGCTTCTGAGTGCCTCGCTGAGATTTTTCAAGAGTGGCCAGTGGTGATAGAAGGGCCTGTTTGAGATGACTCAAACCAGTCACCTTGAAAATCGGGGACTTTCATGCCATTTCCAGTTGGACCATTAAGTATCGAAGCCCATAAAATCATTCATCCTCTTCTGCCGTGGCCTCTTCATCCAGCCTCCCCCTCTTCTTCGTGATAAACTGTTTCATCCAACAGGGTCTGTCGGAGGTACTTTGGATTTCAGCCATGGATATATTATTTTTATCTATCCTGCTATTTTGCTTGGCTTTTGTACATCCAAGATCACTCTTTTATCTGTGATTTTTAGCAGTGAGGATGTGAATTAGAGGATTTTTATTTCACTTGTGGGTTTCCGTTCACTACTGTGTATTAAACCAAGACTTGCTTGAACACAATAATAATAAATATCCTTTGTCTTCCCCGCTATAATGTAGTGATCTGTTTGCCTGTGCGAGAGAACAGTTCTGCAATATCATCACCCAAAGTCCCCGATATCACTACCGTATCCCAGTTAATTATATGGTGCTGCTGTTTCATATGGACCCCAGTAGGATCATTTTGCTGCAGACATTATTTTAGGAGGAAAGTAGATGCTATTAAGTTTAGCAAACAATTTTTTTTTTAAGGGATCAAATCCACCCAAGTCTGGCTTTCTATGGAATTCCTGGGAGAAACCTGTGCTGCAGCTGTATGCCCTGGTGTCATCGGCATGGGCGGAGCTGGCAGGATTTGAACAGAGAAGTGCAAAACTTTTTTTTGACTGAAAAAAATCCCTTACTTTCAGGATTTCAAAAATGGTTGCAATGGCAGACTGGTTTATGGCCCTGTCTTTTCCTCACTATTCTTCTAAAACCTTGCTAATATGCTGGGTTTCACTGAAAGATAGGTTAAAACATAGTAATTCAAGGAATAGAAAATGCTGTGGGGTTTGGGGGGGGGGGGAAATACATTTCTGACAGGCAATAAAGCATTGGTTTTTTGGAGGGGTGCAGCTGGAAAATCAAATAGTCATGTATTTGTGCAGCTTGGATCGTGTCACGAAGGTGAGCAGCTCTGGGGACCTTCTCCAGGGACACCCTCTCTGGGGAGGTATGCTGGTCCTCCACTGTAGCCAGGCCTGTTGAGGTCCCGTTACGTAATTCGCGTAATTTTTAGCCTCCTGCCTGTTCTTGTAGTTGTCTACCCAGGATGGCGCCTGTGGTGTCTGCTCTTCAAAGATGGTGCAAGTCAGCAGTAGCCCTGGCTTGCAACAGGGCAGCTTGAAAGCTTGTGGCCAGGGGGAAGGCAAAGAGGTTGGTGTGGCTTAAACTCAAAGTTTTGCAAGCCAGGTGTGTGTGTTAAAGCATGGAGAAGCCCTTGCCACCGCTATGGGAGTGGCGGTGAGAAGGAGACGCTGCTGACCTCAGGTTATTGAGGGGCACAGGACGTACTTCAGGCACGTTCAGGGGAACCTTCTGCGAAACAGCACGAATGAAGCTGGGTATGACCCGAGGTAAACGGTAAGATCTTCCCCACTGGTCTTGTTTGAAAGCTTGGTCCAGCTGAGAAGTAGTGATAATTACTGATCTTTTCCGTAGCCTTTGCGAAGAGTATTTCCATTCAAATGCATGGTCTGTCGTTCTTCTCAGGCAGAATAAATAACCGATAAATTATTCAAAGCAGCATTTAACACGGGTGAAAATTAACACTTGCATCAGTGTGGGCAATCAGCTGCTGGGTGGGATGAGGAGCAGACAGGAGGTCCAGAAGCCTGGACCTTCCCACATCATGGGAAGAACCACTTGCTCCCCAGGAGCTCTTTGTGATGGCTTTCCAGGCTCACTCCCCACAGGAGATAGAGGGGACATGGGACGTTTCTCCTGAGGCTGGGGGAAACCCCAATGCCTGGATGAAGCTGTGCAAGGGAGAGAGGAGGAGAAGCCGAAGAGACACCTGTGTTAGCTCGTGATGAGAGAGGCTAAGACCAAAGCTTGGAGCAATCCCTATTGCTCACAGAAGAAAATAGAGGCATCTGCCAGCTCCGGCAGCTTGCGCTCCCTCTCATAAGGGAAATGGGTCCCTGTTTGCAAAAGAAAAAGGCAGGTGAGAAAGTAGATCCCACTGCATGGAAATCAGGATGAGGCAGAGGAGATGCAGCTGCACCCTGTGAGGCTGTCTTGCATCTGGTCATTAAAAGTGCCTTTTATCGACTCATGTCACTGTGCTGAGCTGGAGCTGTGGGGTGTGAAGGCCTCCGGGGCTTTCTGGCAGCCCTTCAAAGCAGCAGCCCTAATGCTGTGCAAGCGGGTGGCATGTGTGCCCCGAGGCGGGTTTGTCAGAGGACATGTGCCAGGAGATAAAAGAGCCGGTGGGCCCACACTGCAGCCCGCTGGAGAATCGATCCGCACGTACTCATCCGAATTAGGGCAATGCTGGGAGCTGAGCTTGCAGTCAGGCGGTCCCTTCTGCCGCTGGCTGATGGGGTTTGGGGAGTTACTGCCCCGGGGAGTTACTGCCCTGGCATTGGCCCCTCCATGTCCTCAACAGCCCCTTTTGGCCACTTTTAAGACTCAGCTGGACAGGGTGCTGGGCCACCTTGACTAAGCTGTGCTCTTGCCTAGAAAGGTTGGACCAGATGGTCCTCGAGGTCCCTTTCAACCTGGGATTCTGTGATTCTATGATTCCCCTCTCCACATCAGAAGCTGCTTTAGTCCTGCTCCTTAACTCGCCCCTGTTGGGCGAGTTAGAATGCATGCAGGTGTTGTTTGGTGTGGTAGCTTTTCATACTTCATCACCGCTGATAATTTCTTAAAACAACAACAAAAAATAGTCTGTGCTTGCTAAATGTCACACAGTGTAAAGCAGGGTGCCTGGAGCCTGCGCCTTCGCTCCCGTTCCTACAAGCAAGGTAAGGGATGCTTAAGGAGAAGTTATTAATGTAACGATGAGACTGCGGTTGGGGAGGACGTGTGGAAAATACACAATTCTAAATGCAGCCTCTATCGCTGACTGACTGGCAGGTTGGCAGTAAAATGGGGTCCGAGAACACCCCAGTTAGCCTTAAAAACCATCCCAGGCAACCCGTGCTTGGCAGTGATGGGTATCAGAGTGAGCTGTGAAGCTGAAGTCCATCGTAAGTGAAAAACATCTTGAGCAGAAAAAAAATATCTTTAGGGAAAAAAAAAAGGATAAAGAATGCAGCTGTTCTTTTTTTCCGTCTGTCTCTAGCCCAAGGTCTGGCCGAAGGGATGGAAAGCCATTTCAAAAGCTGGAAGAAAGTTTTTCTTTTCGCAAGGGTGGCAACAGAGCAGACTGAAAACTCTAAGCATGTGTTTTGTTTGATATTAAAGCACTTCTTGGGCGAATATTACTTTACTGGGAGACTGTGGATCACTGGTCCTAATGAGGGGGTGTTTGTCCCAGCAGGGCAGAGGTTCTCTTGAGGGCTGCAGGACATTGGCACCGGGGGCTTGGACCTCCTGCGCTTCCCAGGTGGTCAGCTCAGGGCCTGAAGCTGAGCGCCATGGAGGAGGAGGAGAAGCCATGGGAGCTGGTCCTGCCTTTCCAAGCCTTGCTGGCCAGATCAGGACACCCATGGGAAAATGCGACCTGAATGGATAAAGAAGCGGACACAGAGCCGACGAATGCAGGCATCGTGCTCCTGCCTGCAGGGCCACTCTACCCCTGGTGCTAGGTTGTGCACGAGGAAGAACTTGACACTTGTCTGTGGGGTCCTTTGCCTCTCCTTTGGACGGAAGGCATGGAGTGGTATTTTGGGTCCTTGCTTTCAGCTGTACCTGTGGTGGCCACATCCCGTTGATCCAAACCCTGACGTGCGGACGTAGACGTTGAACCCACCTCGTCACCATGGGCTTGCTTGGTGACCTCAGCCCGTCCTCTCTGGAGCGCTGCTTGTAGAAATCCCAGCTCCTGAGCTCGCATGCACCGAAGAGAACTTCTGTTTTCATCTGCAACCCTTCTACTCCATGCGGGCTGTTTGAAAATGCAAGAAAGCATCGCCAAAATGCACCCTGATGGCACAAAAGAATCCCAGGGCGAGTAAGATGCAGCACTCAATTATTATTTTAATCTCTTCTTTTTTTTTTTTTTTTTAAGCTTCTCTCCTTGCTTTTGTGATTTGACTGAAGATTTCTGAGCTCTCGGGAGCAGCTCTGCTGTTTTTCCCCCCAGCTTATCGTGCAGAGGTGCCTGCTGGTCTCTTTGGTATGGGAGTTGGGTTATCAGATTGCTCTCCACCGCTTGGATGCAGCATGGAGGACAGAAGAGCTTTCTGCAGGTAGCATTTATTTCAAGGGTAGCCTTGAACCCTCCAGCGAGAAAATCTGAGCTCTGAGGTGCGGGTTAATTTCTGAGAAAGATTGCAGCTATAATGCCGAGCTTGCTTTTCTCCCCATCAGCCCTGAGAGGGATGCTGGGTGAACAGGGTATTTCTTCTTTAAAAGGTTCAGGCATTTAACGTGGCACCACCTTGACTTTTTGGGGGAAAGCATCAGGACACTTAGCCGCCTTGGGCCAGGAAAATCATCCTGCCCGAAATTGCTAGGTAGTTCCTACAGTATTTTAGGAAACACTAACATAGGCTCTCGGAAGAGGCAGTCCAAGGAGATGGGAATACTGAAATATTTCAGGAGTCCATTGTAACCCAAGGCACGAGGACTTTGCCATGGAGAATATCTTCTCTAAACTAAGCCAGATAACTCCAGAATAAAAAGTAGCTATTAATATTAACACCAAGTGTTACCTGAAGCTGTAGTCCCCACTGAATTCAAATGCTCTCGGAAAGTGCACAGTTAAGAGGGATACTTATTTGGCCAGTTGGGCCAAGCGTGCTCTCGGTGCTGTACCAAAGGCCGTTAATGACAAACGCTGGCTTTCCAAAGAAACAGGCAGTTTTGTAATACTGGAATTGAAATACAAAAGAGAATTGTCCCTTTTCAAAGATAATTTTCACTGTTTGGGGTCTCAGGGAGGGGAGAAAAACTAAAAAAAAAAAAAAGCTCGTGATGAACCAAATTACATTTTTCAGGGCTGTGAGATTCTGTTCCTGAGGAAGATCGATAGGGAGCCCTTGCCAGCACTGCACCCAGACCCTGCCGACAATGCTGAGTGGTTTTCTTTCCCCCTGCCTCAGTTTCCCCACGATCAAACTGGAAGTGATGGGGACCAACTCAAACTGGTGCACATGGTGATACTTATTGTCAGCTGTAAACCAAACACATTGCTTATTTCATCGTAATCCAGGCGTAATGTAAAAGGTCACTCCAGTTGTAGAAGAGGAGGTACTATTTTTAGGCATAGAGATTATTAGGGAAGTGGAAATGGAAAATAACCTGAGAAGAGGAATGGAAAACACAACACAAACGTTGCCCATATTTCACCGAAAGCAAGAAATTGCTTGAGTCTTGACAGCATTCTTCCTCCTACAAGGATGGATTTTTATAAAGGCGCATTATTAATAGACACATCGATGCATGACTCAGAGGAGAGACTGTCTGGTAAACAGAGGCTGGATGGGGTATTGCCATATTACATCAACTTTATTTTGTTTTTATTGCTGCACCTGGAGAGGTTTGACCCCATGCACCAGTACAGACTGGAGGCTGACCTGCTGGGAAGCAGCTCTGCCCAGAGGGACCTGGGAGTCCTGGTGGACGGCCAGCTGACCATGAGCCAGCAGGGTGCCCTTGTAGCCAAGAAGGCCAATGGTATCCTGGGGTGAATTAAGAGGAGTGTGGCCAGCAGGGCGAGGGAGGTTATCCTCCCCTGCTGCTCTGCCCTGCTGAGACCCCACCTGGAGCACTGTGTCCAGTTCTGGGCTCCCCGGTTCAAGGAGGATGA
>BOSO01008273.1:13121-41471 GCA_018403395.1 Gorsachius goisagi | reverse complement strand
ACTGAAGCATCAGGGGTTCCAGTTGAAGGTGAGGAAGAAATTCTTGACTTGGAGGGTGACCGAGCCCTGGCCCAGGCTTCCCGGGGGGCTGTGGAGTCTCCTTCTCTGGAAATCTTCAAAGCCCGCCTGGACGATGTCCTGTGCCCCCTGGTCTGGGTGAGCCTGCTTGAGCAGCGGGGTTGGGCTGGGTGATCTCTGGAGGTTCCTTCCAATCCCCTCCATCCTGGGATTCTGGGATTTCTATTGGGCCAACTATTTCTACTACTTTGGGGTGTTTCTCTTTGTCCTTGTTAATAAGTATGTTTGAAAGAGTTTCCACGGAAAGGCTCATTTGCTCTCAGCACAAACATTTTGCAATAAAGTCTGTCCACAGAAACAAGATTCTGCATCTCTACAAGTGACCATGCAAAGGCAAAAATAGCTCACTGGAGGTGGAAGGGGTTGATGTGATTTGGGAGGGTTTCGGTCTAGATCCCTGTGTTGCTGGCCTCCCCTGTGGGCCCCAATCCAAGGGAGCAGATGCCAGAGCAGAAACGTCCAACCCTGAGATTGGCCTGCCTTTTTGGGGGGGTTTCTCTTAAAATTGAAACGCTTCCAGAAACCTGAAGACAAGTTAAACTGACATCTCTCTAGATTTTCTAGATCCTTTTGGGAGGAGCTAGCTCTTACCCACTCAAGTCCTGGAAGCAGGGTGTTAGAATAGGCAGGAATGACCCTGATGCGGAAGGTGCCAGCTCCAGGCACTGGGTCCTGGCTCCCCCCAGTTGCTAAGCCATGACTCTGGCAAGAGGAGTAATACCAGGCTTTATTTTCAATTTGTTTATACCGAAGCGTTGGCTCACCTCTAGATGCTGGCCAGTCCTTCCTACAACACTCAGTACTTACTGCTTTCAACGCAGCCGGAGGCACAAGGTACGGGTGGGGCGGAGAAACGGGCTGCTGGAAATGTAATTTGTAGGTGTTTGAGAGGTGTTTTTTCGAGATGAAGATGCCTGAGTAAGTTTTGCTGCCAGCATTCCCGTGGAGCTCTTCTGCTATTGAAGGACTCTTCTCGTGCCTCTGTGCCCAGGGAGCCTTGCACTGACATGGGAAGGTGCAAACCCTTCCTCGGCGAGCGTGTTCAGGGGCTGTTTTCGGCAGACACCTGCCGCCAGCTGCAGTTTTTCCTGCTGTAGGTAACGTGGCTGCCTTCTGACATGATTAATGGTGCTAAGCCCTGAGCTTGAGTAACAGCTGCCACCAAGATTGGGCCTCCAAATTGGGTGCCAAATAATGATGAAGCAGGCAAGCCCCCAAATCCAGGGAGGCCTGGAAATGGGGAACTGGTTCTTGTTTCTCTGCCCCTGGTGTAAATCCAGAAAAACTCCGGATGTGAGGCCAGGCCTGGGAGTTTTCAGGGTGGGTGCTCAGGACCCATCAGTGCCACAGTAACCAGCAGTGTGTCTCTGAGCAAGGGACCCAAATTCCTCCCCGGCATGGGCTTTGTGCAGCATTTGCCCATTTCCCAGGGAACTGCAGAGGCTGGATCTGTGCAACAAGGTGTTTTCCAAAAAAAAAAAATAAATCAGGTGTTGTTTCTGCTCCTGGATGTGAATACTGTGAGCTGTCATCTTGGCTTTCTCTTTTTTTTTTTTTTTTTTTTTAATTATTTAAAAGACAGAGAACAAATAAGAGAAAATGAACTGCAAATAATGACTAACAGCACTTCCAGTCCAAATATTTGCTCACACAATCATGTGGAAACTTTGAAGACTTGTGGTTCTGGTGCTGTTTGTAGTGCAGCTCGGCCCAAAGATGATCAAGATGCTCCTCCTCTCCCAATGTCAGAAGAGTCCTGGGCACTGAGAACCCAGTTCAGGGCTTCTTACGGCTTTTCTGGTCCTTGGAGAAGTGGGGTAGCGGAAAGTGGGAACCAAAGATATCATAGTAGATCTCCTGTCTGGGAGCATCCATTCGGGTAGGATGCTGTAGCCCTAGGAAGCTGTATCCCCCTTGGATGTGTTGGTCAACAACTGTTCTCTTTCAAACAGGACTGCTTAGAGTGGATGTATTTGTGTTTCCTAAGTTTGAGGCCAGGGCTTAAAGCAGTGTTACCCACCTCATTCTTTCCCCTCCCTGCCCTGGTTTGAACCCTTGATAGCTGAACCTGATTTTTCTTCCAGCCACGTAGCACCAAGCAGAAAGGGTGGTGATCACTTGGCTTCTCGAGCAAAATCCTGGAAACTTTCTCGTTGCCGGGCAGGTTCAATTGTTTTGTAACCCAATGAGGGTACAGAAAGGGTGGCCCATGGCGAGGGGAGCACACCGATGGAGAGCGGCTTCGCAGCTCGCTCAGTGGTGTCGCAGCTGGCCACACAACCCGGCATGAGGCTTCAGTGGGTAGCCAACCACTTGACTTCTGATTCCTTGAGAGCAAAGCAGCCAGCCAAGGTGTGGGCCTTAGCCTGGTGTTTTAAGCACCATAACACACTATTAACCCAGCTCTTGCCTCCCCTGGCCATGCTGGCTGATATTTAATAAGTATAAAAAAAGCTCCTGGAGATACAGAAATCTTGGTTTTCCCCATTGTCACATTCACTGATGCACTAGCATCCTTCTTGGCGCTGTATTTAGCTGTGAATGTGTAAGTTGGGTATTTTTTCCCCCCTGTATCTGTGAACACTGGCCAGAAGCTATGCCTGAAAGAGGAGGATAGGAAGGAGCCTTGTAGGGCAATGCTTTAGAAATCTTGAGAAGTTGTCTCCCTGTCCTTCCTTGGGTGTTCATGGCATGTCCATCAGTAATGCTGCCATGGGCTGAGGGAGGAAGCCTGCACAAGGCCCTGATTGCAGAGCTTCTTGCAAAGTCCCTTAGAGTCTTTTCTCCCAATTACAATGCTCTTTTTTTGTGTTCAGCTGAAAAATCTCAGCATTTATCCCAATACCACCAGTGACCATAAGCCTTCTGGAGCCAGCAATAGGAGAACCTGCAGCCCTCCAGGGCCTGGTCAGTATTCAAGTTCTCCCAGCTTGCTTTTGGTAGCTGAATCATAGAATGGGTTGGGTTGGAAGGGACCTTTAGGGTCACCCAGTCCAACTCCCCTGCAGTGAGCAGGGACACCTTTAACCAGATCAGGTTGCTCACAGCCCCGTCCAACCTGGCCTGAAATGTTTCCAGGGATGGGGCCTCCACCACCCCTCTGGGCTTCTGTGCTAGGGGCCCCAGAGCTGGATGCAGGGCTCCAGGTAAGGTCTCACCAGAGCATAGGGGCAGAATCCCCTCCCTGCACTCCCTCCATGCTGCTGGGGATGCAGCCCAGGGTACAGCTGAGTTCAGCAGAAGACTTGAGCTACTCGTGATCAGTCGGTTCAGCAACAGTGCACGGCGTCTGTAGGTGGGGAGTGAACAAGTCTCCTATCACGGGCATGAACAAAGAGGAGCTGAGGCACCGAGTCGCTAAATGCCCTTCCCAAGGATGATTCTGCATTTGCAAGAGCCAAGCCTGAAGCACAAGGTTTTGGAGATCTTTTCACTGAATATAATTAAATGATTTTGCTCCTTGTAACTAAGGAGGCGCAATTAAGAGCGATACAAATAACGAGGTAGCGTTTGGCATTTGCAGGGACACATAGGCTGTGCGGTTTAGGATGTGTTGTCACTAGTGGCCAAACATTTCTTGGCCATTAAAATATCAAGAGATCCCGTACAGGACTGGTGCTGTTGATTTGTGATCAGACCTAGCGTGCAGGTAGCAGGTGGCCTTTCTGCAGGGGAAATATCCCAAAACGTCAACTTAGATTATTCCTCTCTTTTTATTTAAAAAAAAAATGTGTGAGAAAACGACTGGGGGAAGAAGAGGAAGGAGGGGGAGAAGGTTTTCTCTATTTTAAAATTAATATTTTAGCTTACAAGTGTTAAGGTGGCTTGCACAAACTAGGAGGCGTTAAAAACCAGAGTAACAGGGAAACGTCATTTGTCATTTTCTCCTTGTTGCCACCATTTTCTCTTCGACTCCTAAACTTTTGTCCATAAGAAACCAGGCCTCCTTTCTCAACAAAAATACTCTGAACCTGTGAAACTTCAGGAAGAAGGTTGTTTTCCAAAAACATGCTTTTGGAATGAAAAATTCCTGACCCTTAATGCATTACTCCCGAATTAATAAATGCATTACTCCTGAATCGATACTTTCTGGGGAAAAAAAAAAAATATTGTGGTTGTGACTAAAACCTCTTTTTCTTCCACCAGTATTTTTCCTTGAAGGACGTTCAGCCACAACCAGTCCTGGCCTTGCAGGGGCCCAATCTGCCTTCGAAAGCCTCCTCTGTAGCATCATGGCCAAATCCACTTCCAAGTGGAAGGGACGAAGAGTAAACCCAGCTATTTCCACACACAAAATGGACTAACTGGGTAATTGGTATGGCGTTAATGCTGGCAATAGCCTTATGTTGGGGAAAGCTTTTTTTTTCTTTCCTCCGCCAGTCTTAAGAAATGATTATTCGTTGCTGCTGGTAGTTGGTCTCATCCCAGCAAGGTACTGGTGCATCACTGGGAGGCATGTTGGTGTTTCTATCTTCCTTAAAACCAGCATGCCTCAAAGCTGAGGATGGTTTATCTCTGGTTTTAAAGGGGCTCCACGTATTATGGCCCTTGTTCAGCGTTTGCTAAATCTACGACGAGCATTAATGAGATTTGTTCAGTGTCAGATGCAGAGCTGGCAGATGGGCAAGGGCACTGTCCTGGCTTTCGGCGTGGCTGGCATGGGGGGATAATTCTTGTGGGGCCATTTCTGCTTGTGTGAGCGTTTTCCGAGCATCTTTAGAAGCGCCAGCCTCTCCTCTGTCATATGCTTTTTGTTTGTAAATCACGACTGAAGAAGGATTTTGGCTCAAAACATAAAGTTCCCTTTGACCTGAGCAGCTATGGGCAAATCTGGGATCAAACCCATGCAGTGGGTTTATTACCATTATAAATTTAATCCAGAGCTTTTAGTGGTAATAACCAACTACCCTCCAAAGTGATTCTGCTTGAAAGCAGAGCTGCCCAAGCTGGAGGTCTTAAAGAGAAGATGAACCTGAAAAATGCTGGGGGCGTTTGGAGGATTGGATCCCTCTCAGCTTGCTCTGCAGGTGGACATGATCCATCCAGCCTGGAAAAGCCCCGTCAGCAAAGCAGCAGTGTCTCTGAGGCTTTCATCTCCTTCTCCTTGAGGATGGAGGGAGGCTTCCAAAGACTTCCTAAACTCCTCCAGGTAAAGCTTCCCATCCTCAGACACCTTACCGCGTCCCATTGGGCAATGAAACACAAGAGAAATCCAGAGGTGATGTTGGGATTCCTGCTGCCTGGCATCAGAGAAGTTCTCTTTAACTGCCCAGCACCGCCCTGTTTGGTTTTGTTCTCCACAGCTGAATAATTTAATCCAGTGCCCTGCTCTGCCATGCCTTGTGGATCCCGGTGGGCAGCGTGTCAGCCCAGAGATGCTCCGTTCGCTAGGGTGAGCCCAGGAGGGTGCTCGTCCTGGCAAAGAGGTCTCGCCACGGGCAAGCGAGCGAACCCCCAGGAGCCTAATAAACCATTGGGGTGCCCCGCTCAGCAGCCAAGGGGTCTGGATGCGGGCCGGGCCATCTCTTCCTTCATCTCTGTCTGTCTTTTCATCATTTTCCCTCCCACCCCTACGCCTTTTCATTCATCTCCTCTCCTCTGTGGGCTAATTCACACTTTTTCAGGTGCCTTTTATCACTGCCACTTTTTTTTTTTCCCCCTCCCTGCTCGCCCTTGATCCGCGGCGAAGGATCGGGAGTGTCAATCGGGAGGGGGGCTGGGGCGGCAGATGGCTGCAGCAGTGGGGCCGAGCCGGGGCTCATCCATCACCGCCGCGGGCAGAGTGCCTGGGCTGCAGCCGGGGCCGCCGCTGCTGTTTGCTGAAGAGTCGGCGTTCAGCGGGTTGAGCCGAAACAGGTAATTGTTGGCGGAGAGGAGGCATTTTTCACCGCTGACGAGGAGGGAGAGGGACAGGGTTGTGCTAATGCCGCGGTGAAGGATGAATTCATCGTGGTTTCTCCTAGTTTTCTTGTTTTGTTTTTTTTTAATTCATCCTGCTTTTATCGATGCTGTAGTACTCCCAAATGCCAAGCAGCCGGGAGGTCTAAAGCAGAAACCTTTCCAAGCTGCCAGGATGCAGCCTGGCTTTGCTGAGACCTGTGCTACCCTTGTCACGGTCATCCCCATCACTAAAGTCAAAGGCTCAAAAAATTTCCACCCCCCTCGCCCACGGACTCTGGGCTGGGTTGTGGTGCTGCCACGGTGTTCATCTGCGTTCGGTCCATAAGGTGCCATCGGCACGCAGACGGCGCCGGCCGTGCCAAAGGCAGATGCGGTTAGTGGTGAGCCAGCTTCCCAGTTGGCACTCCCCAAAAATGCGTTTCCAGCAGGGACGGACACCTGCACCAGGGCTTGGCTCCTGCCAGATCCCAGCCAAGAAACCTCCGGAGGCTTCGTGGCTTGGGCGCTGTCCCATAGGCAGGGCTAAATTTGGTGGTGGTGATATTAACCACCAGAAGGGGCTGCCCAGGGCAGGGGTCGAGTCCCCATCCCTGGGGATATTTAACAGCCAGGCAGACGCGGTGCTTAGGGCCGGGGTTTAGTGGTGGGGTGGCAGGGTTAGGGGAATGGTTGGACTGGGTGGGCTTAAAGGGCTTTTCCAGCCTCAATGATTCCATGACGTTGCTGTGAGGCTGCTCTGAGGCATTTTGGTGTTCAATGCTCGCTTTTGGCTTCCCAGAGTTTGTTGTGGTTGTGCTTGGATGCCACCCAGGGCTGTCAGTTAGGCAAGAATAACAGCAAAAATGTTTACGTGCCCAGGCTCGTGGGCTGAGTGTAAACTTAAGAAGTGACCCCAGTGTGAGGAGGAAAAAAAAAAAAAGAGAAAATAATTATGGAGGGGTGAAAAAAATCATCTGTTTCTCTCTATTTTTAGTTTCAGACACTTTCAGAATCCAGCCAGTTCTGAAACTGATTCCTAAAATTATTCTGTCCCTTTTTAGAGAACTTCCAGCATTTTTTCCCCAATTTAAATATATTTTAAAGTATTTTTAAAAGTGACAGTCTTGGCCAACTGAGCAAAACTGCTTTGTCTGCCTAAGTTCTCTCACACTTGTGTTGAGGAAAGAGATGATGAGTAAAAGCATTATAACGGGAATTGGCAGGACCATACGAGCCTGTATGCAGCAAAATTTAATTCTAGGTTTCAGTTGTGATTGGAAAACAAATCTGAAATGCCACTGCCCTCCCCTGAAATGCACCTCTGCTGGAAAGCGCTTCTCAGGTGGCTGCAAGCAGGAATCTTCAAAGGTTTTGATTCATCGCATCCCCCTGCCCGGCTGCAAATGGCTCACGCGGCGTGTGGAGGGTGGTCATTTATTCAGCCTCAGCCATTCAAAAGTAGGGGTTTTGTCCGAAATTCACTGTCATGGTTGCTGTGTGTTGCGGAGGAGGGTTGGCGCTGGCAGCACCGCGCTCTCCCGGAGTGCCGTGGGTCGAGGTACTTCGCTGCCGGATGGCCCCGCTTGGGGGAAGGCACCTCTGCCCGCTTCTCGCTGCCTCCCCTTGTGTCTTTAGAGGGACACATGATGTTTTCCTTCACTGTCTGCCCTGGCGGCGCTCAGTTTGCTGCTTGCAGACACCTTGGCCCAGGCACGAGGCGCTGTTCCCCTCTGCATACACCGATTTAGCAGTGCTGGCCTTTGAGTCGCTGCATTATGGCTCTTGCTTCCCCCGGGCTGTAAGTTATTCATGATGCACCATTGCTTTCATTCCTCTTCCTACTTGTGGAATATTTTGACATTTCCCTGTGCCTGTTGCAATTCAGTCCTGTCTTTAAATAAATACCTGGCTTTCCCACGGGAAGAGGTCCAGGAGCTCCTATCTGGGATGCATCCTTCCAGTTGCCGGAGTTTTCTCTGTTGGCGTGTCGAGCCATGGGAACATGGAGGGGTTTGGGGAGGGGGGGTGGTTTTAGGCAAAGAAGAGCCACGCCAGATCAGAGTTCCGGCAGTTTACACCCACCATTCTCTGCGGTTATTTTTTGTCCAAAGACTTTTACTTTTCAAGTAAAACAGAAAAGTTGCAATTTTTAAAGGGGTAATGGGGGGAATCCCAGTGTTTAATGGGATATTCTGGTAGGTAACAACTGGGGGAGGATTTTTCCAGCCACAAACCAAAGCAATTGTCAGATTCAGGAAGAGGGAGGTTTTCTTGATGTCCTTCTCCACATTATGGGTTTGGGTATGAATTTCTGGCTATTGCTTGTGAGATGTTGGGCTTCTTGTAGGAGGGGACTGTGCTTTTTGTTCAGCCCAGGCTTTGGCATTTCCCAGGTACCTGGAGGGGATGTTCCAAGGCCCATTTGAAGGACAGAGAAGAGGCAATCGTCCTTAAATGCCTTGAAAACTGGAATACACCGGCCATGCTGCAGAATGGGATGCTGGAGCAGGCAGGGCTGTCATCTGGGCGTGATTGTTATGGGGAAAAGTCCCAAGGACAAGTCAAATTATGAGTTGGGAATACCCCAGAAGACCAAGGAGAAACGAAGAGGTAAGTGGCTTTTCGGGAAGTAAGAAGAGTGAGTGTGGTTAGGAGCCCTGACAGTGCCATGTATTTTGGAGGGTCTGTTAAATACCTGGCTTTTAGCTAAAATTTCCCCTTAAACGTGGGCGAGTTATCACACAGCTGCCTGCTGTGAAGGTCCTGAGCTTTCCCTGGACCTTCTTGCTGCAGGCAGAGGTGGGGCTGTGGGCTGGGTTGAGCCTCTGCCCAGCCCTTCCCAGCACCCGTGGGGAGCACAGGGCAGAAAACAAACTGTTGGCTCCAAATTGGGGGCTTATGGACAAACAACCGTGTTAGAAATCAATCTTCTTGCTCCCCAGATGTCAGCACTCCTTATGTTTAAAAGGCGGCGGGGGGGGGGGGAATCATCGCTCTCACGTTAATGTTTTTTCAGCCCTACTTGCTTGCAAACTTTTTATTGAAGAAAGGATTTGATGTTTTTTCATTGAGCACATACAGTTCACGGTGGCCAGGCGCGCTGAGCGATGTTCTCGGAGCAGAGAGCGCCCAAAAGCAAATGATGGGGTGTCTTGGCCACTGCTATCCCCATGGCCCTTCCTGGCCCACGTGTAGCTCTCGGCCAGGCTGGGTGACCCTTGGAGCTGACGGTTGCTTTGCCCAAGCTGTGCAGCAAGGACACAAGCCGGCTCCTGCATTTCCCACCATTCCCTTGCTGGGAAGGACCAGGTCTGCGGCAGCGGCGTCTCCGCGGCAGCTTGGCACTGCCCCACCAGCTGCAAGGCAGCGGCCACCTCCTCCCAGCTGAGCTTGGCGGGGCACGGGTACAGTAGGGAGGGCTGGGATTTTGTCCTCCCACCCAAATAACCACAAGGAGGCAGGGGAAAGGCAAGGCTGTAAACTGCAAATGCTCCTCCCAAGCCCCATCTCTGCAGCCCCGCACCCTCCCCTATGTGCTCGGCGGGGCAGGGGCACTCACCAGGAGGGTCACTAAGTCGGGGCGAGCTTGCGCACCTGAGAATAACAGGTTCCTAATTCTTTTTTTTTGTTGTTGTTTTCTTTTTTGAACTGGAAACTTAGAAGCAACAAGTTCCTGTTTCTCCTCACATATGCGTCGCATATTTGCCTTTTGTTGTTTTGGCTACAGCTATCCTCCCAGGACCCCACAAGCACACCAAGCAGCATATGGCCTTCTACTTGCTTCATTTCCAGCCCTCATTTTTTCCCACAGTAAACCCGACTTTTTCAGGCAATACTAATCCCTTGTGCCTGTCACTGGTAGAGAAAAGCATTAATAACTGCAGTTATCCTGGAAATATCTGTCACCCACATTTGTTTTTCGTTTCCCTTTGGGTAATCATGCTCCAGATCTAATTACTGCAGAAATTCCTTTTGCTCCAACAAGCAGCATTTTGGGTTACCTCCCCGGCTGGTTTTAAGTTTAACTCTGCCGACAATGGGAGATCCGTGCTGATTTACACCAGCCACGGGTACGTTGCTTCACATCTTCATTCTGTGTGTGCCTTGGGGTTATAGGGATGGTGGTGACTAATGGCTTCAAAAAAAGCCATGGGACTAAACTTGTGCTAATTGAGGGCTGGAGCCCAAGCCCGGCGAAGTCAGGGAGAGGCTTCGGTTGGTCTGGGTGGGCTCGGGATGAGCCAATGGGAGAGCAAGGAGAGAGGAAAAAGAACATTTCCATCCTCTCCCCATGTTCCTGTGGGCTCCCACTTCGGCACAGGGAGCCAGAGCGGCTGCCATGACAGTGGTGGCATCTCTGGTGACATGGGGATGGTGCCATGGATGGGGGGGGCTCTCCCACTGTCACGCACATCGGTGAGGATGGCGTCGGGGAGCTGCCCTCAGAAAGGCAGAGTCTGAGCTGGGTGGGTTTTCCTCCTCTTGGGCTGACTCACATCTGCGAGGCAAAATGTCAGGGATGAGCACAGGCGAGCACACTGCAACGTCCCGAGGGATGCAAATGCCAACTGACGGGCGGTTTCCCTGCCTTCCCTCAAGTTTACATTCATTTCTTTTTTTTCCTCTGCGTTGGTGATGACAACCTGCAAAGAGGGGGCCGATAGTGCCATCCCTCGGAGCGCCCTGGGCACAAGCAGCCACTGGGTGAACTGGTCAGACTGGGGAGAGAGCTGCGAGGGCAGTCAAGCTGCAAAATAAATGTCTGCATGCCATGACACGTGAGTTTGCCACCGAATAAAAGGGTGGAAAACAATCGCCCGAGACAGAAGCTACCAGCGCTGTGCTACGGGGGAGCTGGGGCAGCGTGGGGACAGGGGGAGCGGGGCTGGGAAGGCAAGGGGGCAAGGGGTAGCGCTGGGTTTTGGGTATAATCCACTCGCACGGCTGGGACCAGGGTGGGCTCAGGAACAGACTGAATAGCCCGAGCTGTAGCAAACGCGGCTCTGCATTTGTGGTCGTGGCACACAAGGCTGTGGAAAAGATCATTGCACCCATGATAAGCATAGGTTGTGGTTCCTTACAGAAGCAAATGGTAGAAGGAGTGTGGATATGAGCTGGTGCCCAAAGCAAAGTGCCGAGCTACCCCGTGGTGAGCAGGACAGAGTGTCGTGTGGCCCTGGGAGCAATGCAGGGGCAGGACACCGACCCCTGGCTTTGGGGCTGCAAAGGTGAAACCAGCACCTGGAGCAAACGTAAGTCGATGGATCAGGGATCTCTCCCAGCTTAGCTTTGGCAGCTGAAGCCGTGTGAGGCAGTCGATGGTCAGGATAAAGCTCACTCAACCGCTTCAACTTCGAGAGGAAAAAAAAAAATAATGATGTATTATCCACAGGAGGGAAGAGGAAAGTATCGGGTTTTGCTTGGTTTGCTCCCCAGCAGTATTGAGGGCCTGAATGGAGAGAAAGGGGCTGTAAAAAAAAAAAAAAAAAGAAAAGGCAAGAAAGGGGGAAACAAAAGAAAGACAAGATGTCTTTTCTTTTTTCCTTAATTAATCTTGGAAGGTGATGACAGCATAGGATGAGAAATGGGAAGTAAATGCTCTGCTAACAGCCTTTCATAAAGATCTCTGGGTTTGACAAATGAGCGCTAAGCCACAGGACGAGGAACCAGAGCTCTGCCAGTACATCAGAGAGAACTCGGTGGTCAGAGGGAGGGAGCAAAGGGGGTGAAAGGGGGGGAAAAAATCCCTCACCCCCCTCCAGAAATGCCCCCAAGCCTCCCAGCTTGCAATTACTCAGGCTACTCAAGCTGCGGATTGCAACCCACCTGGTGCCAGCTTGGGACTTGTTTAAGCATTTGCTGTTGCTCGGTGGCCTTGTGGCTTCCATGATGGCAGTGGCGGTGGCTTCCCTGCCCAGCCAGCAGCGCTGTGCCCGCCAGAGGCTCCTGCGCTCCCGCCCGCCCGGCTTGACTTTGGGGCAGGTGCTGTATTAATTGGAGTTTTAGCAGCAGGGCCAGCAGATCCGACCAAAATTTGAGTGGCCCATGACTAGTGCTGGCAGTTGAAGATCCAGTCTGGCTTAGAATCACAGAATCATTTAGATTGGAAAAGCCCTTTAAGCTCACCAAGCCCAACCGTTCCCCTAACCCTGCCATCCCACCACTAAACCCTGGCCCTAAGCACCTCCTCTGCCTGGCTGTTAAATACCCCCAGGGATGGGGACTCGACCCCTGCCCTGGGCAGCCCCTTCCAGTGCTAGACAGCCCTTTCAGAGAAGGAATTTATCCCCAATGTCCAACCTAAACCTGTCCTGGCACAACTTGAGGCCATTTCCCCTTGTCCCATCGCCCTATCTTTTTTCCACCATGGATTTTTTTTTTTATTGCTTTGCACAGATTGCTTGATCTTTTTGCACTTTTACAGGCACCAATCCCAGCCTACACCAGAGAGGGATTATGAGAATATATAACAACATAAATTCCAACATTTTGGGGGGCAAAATAAGAAAGAAGAAATAGAAGAATTAAACACAAAGCTGGGATGAGATGGGACATGAGTAGAGTAGAATTGGGATGGGGCGGGGGCAGGGATAGGTTGGGGGTAGGGATAGGGATGGGATGGGGATAGAGGTAGGGATAGAATACTTAAAAGGGGTTTTTAATTTGGCCATTTTTGCTTCTCTGGAATTTTGATCCCAAGAGAAGAACTGGATCTTGGCTTTTTGCTTGGATCCTGATTATTCATCAGCAAACTGGGGCTGGCAACGGCCTCTGCAATCGCCTGAGAGTGGTTCGAGGCATGTAGATGTTACTCCCCCAGGACAACCAAAACTATAAACTTTATTGCCCTATAAAGAGCAACCTGCAGCATCAGAGGCTTTTCAGGGATCAATAAAATCAGCATTAACTGAATTGTCAGCAGTCACTGTCCCCTTCCCCCAACCTGCTCTGCCATTCTGTTCCAATTATGCTAAACTAGGACTCTGGATTTTGGGTGAAAGCCAGGCTGTCAATCCTGTAATCGGTTATGAGCAAAGTAAGCAACGTCTTATCTAATCTGTAAATGACCAGCTAGTCTGAGAGGCTCCTGTAATTATGCTAAAATAACCCTTGGGTTGGTCATTATCCATGTCTGGGAGGAGGGGGAAAAAAAAATAAATAAAATCCCATTTGGGAACTGTTAGGCCCAGTAGTTCGGAGGACTTCAGAACCCAGTGCAACACAGTCCCTCGAGAGATAGCAGAAAGTGTAAGAAAATGGGGAAAATTTCAAGGGGGGGGTGGTGGTGTGTTGGGTATTTTTAGGGACACAAGTAGGTGCCTTATGACCCTTGAAATGACCATGTAGGGTGGGGGCAAAGCAGGGGCCCCCAGGGGCTTCTTGGCATTGGGTGTGAGATGGTGCACGCGGTTGAGCGCAGCAGAGGCACACTGCCTGGGATAGATCACTTTTCACGAGGGCATCTTCCCCTCAGCCAGCCCCAACACCTGAATATTCAAGCATAGGCAGCGAGCCACCCCCTGCAGCAAGGCAACTGCCAGCCTTCTCACCGAGTTCGGTTTTACCCGGGGTATCGCTTAATAGGTGTGAAAAGAGGCTGCATGCCAAAGGCAGACATCTATCGAGGAAGGCTGAGCTTTGTTTAGCAGAGGGTCAATGGCAAATTGTGCGGAAAAAAAAAACCCAAGTAAATAACATTTACTTGGAGGTGATCTCGCTGGCGAGGTGGTATGGCTGGTAAAGCAAGCAGTGAGCCGAGCTGGGGTGGAAAGCACCGCAGAGGATGCTCACTACCACGGGAGCTGCCTGGCATGGGTTTTGGGCCGGGAACCCAACTTTTTGAGGGAATTTGGAGGAAACCCCACAGCGTGAGCCTGGGGGTGAGTGCTGGGGTATTTCCTGGGGGGGGGGCGCAGGGTCTGAGCAGCCTCCGCAGACCTTGCAGGAGCCCATGGGCTTGGTGGGAAAGGGAGGGCAGGATCTGGGGAGGAAACATCCCCTTTTCCCCACTACCAGGGCAGGCGCCACCGCAGCATACGCCCTGCACGAGCATTCAGGAGGAATTTCCTAAATTCATCATTTACCCTTGGATACATATCAAACCCTCTGTCTGCTCTAACGCCTTTTCTCATCTCCAGCCAGCCATCAGCAGCACAGGTAAGAATACCAACAATAAAAAATTAAAAGCTACAATAAACATTATTGATGCTATTCCTAACGAGACAGAGAAAGAGAAAGAGAGGATGCTGCGGTGATAAATATCGCCTGTCA
The DNA here is from genome assembly GCA_018403395.1 of Gorsachius goisagi. Lineage (NCBI taxonomy): Eukaryota > Metazoa > Chordata > Aves > Pelecaniformes > Ardeidae > Gorsachius > Gorsachius goisagi. The sequence continues at coordinate 27,242 of BOSO01008273.1, read as the reverse complement.
GCAATAAATTACAGCCGTCATTAGGTTTCTACAGTAGGGCCTGATAAATTATTTTGTGGAAGTACACACTTAGCTGCGCCTTATACAGTCTCAGCTAGTCCGAGACTGCACCTTAAAAAAAAAAAAAAGCTCAATTAAATTGATTCTGTATCGATCTGCGATGCACCGCGCAGTGCTGGAATACTGCTCAGCACTGGGTAGCGGCTCCCGCCCCAGCCGAACACCTTGGGTAGGATGAGGAGCATGGATGGGGCTCTTCGTAGTGGTGGTGGGTTGGGTTTAGTGGGTTGAGGAAAAGGAAGGGCTGGGCTCTGTGCAGCGGTGTGGGGCTTGCCTGCAGGTCCCCGGCCGGGTTTGCAGGCTGCCGTGACCCTGCTGGCTTTATCATTTGAGAATTTGTGCTTTTTTTTTCCATAAAGGATGGGCAACCCCATGGTTGCATGGGGATGGCACCCAGCAAGCACAGGCTTTGCCCTTTCAGGCCCCAGCTGTGGGTGCAGGAGCTGTTTCGGGCTGTCTTTCCGCCTGTGACCCTCCCGACTGCCGTCTGTCTGTCTGTGACCCTCCAGTCCACCTGTCATGGTGTGTGGGATGTGCACCTACTTCCTCCGCAGCCTGTCCCTTCTCCTGGCCTTCAGGCAATCTCTTGGTTAAAAGAAGCAGGTTTGATGCATTCCGAGGGAGGACACCGCCGGGCGAGTCCACCTCTTGCCTGCCCGCCTGCGTACAAGTACCACTGCAGCTTGCATGGCCTCAAGTTGTGCCAGGGCAGGTTTAGATTGGACATTGGGGAAAAATTCCTTCCCCGAAAGGGCTGTCAGGCCCTGGAAGGGGCTGCCTGGGGAAGGGGTTGAGTCTCCATCCCTGGAGGGATTTACCAGCCAGGCGGACCAGGTGCTCAGGACCAGGATTTAGTGGTGGGATGGCAGGGTTAGGGTAACGGTTGGGCTTGGTGAGCTTAAAGGGCTTTTCCAACCTCAAAGATTCTGTGATTCCATGATTCTATGATTTACCTTCTCTTCCAGCTCTCTTGTTGCTCATACATCCCATGCCCTGAGGTTCATCCAGCCTCAATCCAAAACACCTCATCCCACGCCTGTGGGTGCCGGCTCTCTTGCCGGAGCTGGCATGGAGCGGTGGTACCCCCAGTGCACACCTTATAGTCCTCAATTTGCAGAAAGGCAGAGAAACGGGGGGAAAGAAAGCAAAAGCCGGTGTTGCGGTGCAGTCTTTACAAAAGCCATTCATCCCGCACTCTCACTAACAGGCATCAAATGAGATTCCTGCAGTAGATGATTTGTTTTGTCCTTCTCCTGCCGGCTCAGATTAATCTCTGCTCCTGAAGTAGTGGTGTCATTTCTTGGAGACATACGGCAGCAGGAATCACGGAGCCCCATAAATTAGAAGCAATTCAGGATCCATCCGTCTCCCGTCCTGCGCTCTGTCCCCGCACCTTTCTGCAGGGCAAGGGCAAGCCCCGCAGGTACCGGCATCGCTGCCGCTTTGTAGACTAATAAATAAAGAAAGTCAAGCTGGGAGAGGTTCAGACAAAAGAGGGATCCTTGTGCTCAAAAGTAATTTGCTTTCTGCCGTTTTCCTTCTGATTCCGTGGAGGAGTGGGATCGTGGCTGCGGGCGAAAGGCCGTGCCTGTGCCGGCTCTCCCAGCTCGGCCCACGCTCGGCGGCACCGCCGGCCTCCAGAAGCAGAGCCCGTGTGTTACAGGTTTGCAGAACCCTGTCTAAAAATCATCCCTCCCAGGTATGCTAACCGTTATATTTCTCTGGGTTTCGTTCAAATGAGAGCTGGGTTTGATTTTCCCCCCTCCCCACAGCGAGTTTTTTGTGTGGGAAAAACGGATTTGAGCAAGAAGAGTGGTTTTGTATCTTTTAAAACTGATTGCAGCAGCTGAACCCAAAGGGCCGGGGCTTCAAAGGACGGAGCAAGCCGGGGGCGATGAGATGCGTGCGTGGGCAGAGGACCCGCACAGGGGTGGAGGAGCTGGGTGGGTGCCTGCTACAGCCCCATCCTGCACACTGCGGTCTCAGACCTGCCCCCTCTGAGCCCAGATAACGGCAATAAATACATTAAATATATATAGATACGGCGGTGTTTATATACACACATGTACTGTGTATGTATATATACACACATACATATATATATATACACACACACGCACTGATCGATATATATACCTGGGTAGCAAAATGAAGTTTGAGGGAGACAAAACCACCTTTTTTTAATATTTTTAATAATTTTAATATTTTTTATATTTTGATATTTTATTTTTTAATTTTTATATTTTAAAATATTGTATTATTTTTAGTTGTATGTTTTATATTTTTAAATATATTGTATTTATTTATTTATTTATTTATTATGGAGCCCATGCCATGACAAGCAGCATACAGGCATGAAAGCAAGCGCGATCTCTCCCCGAAGTAGTTTACAATCTTGCTCAGACATAGACGAACTCGTTCGAGAGCCTGGAGGGCTGGGGGGAGTCAGCCAAGGCTGGAGGAAGGTTTTCAGGCTCGACTTTGATGGTCCTTGAGGTCCCTTCCAACCTAGGACTCTATGAACGGTCCCGAAAAATCCAGCCATTTCCTAAGCACCCACGTTGCTGGGTCAGTCCCGGTCCGCCAGGTGCTGTGGGGACGGAGGTGGTGTGCGACACCGTGACGGGGACCTGGAGGAGGACGCATCCCTTCCCGAAGGTCACGCTCCCATGGAGAGCCATCACCTGCCTGTCCCCTTGCCCAAACCAGCCAGCCTCCCCCGGAAACAGTGAAAGGCGAGCTGTTTATTTTGTATTAATTTTTAAAGATGACTTGTTTCGGATGAGTGCCTGTCTGTCTCTGTCTATTTGCCACTGCTGAGAAGATTCATTACTTTGATGGATTTGTGTAATTTTTTCAAGTGCTTCAGGTGACAAACAATAAAGCACACTTCACGCCCGGCTCCGGAGCGGCGGCCAGGCGAGGGTCTGTGGGGAGGGGGAGCGGGGGATGCTACCGAGGAGATTTTTCCCAGGGAAAAAAAATTATTCATCCCCCAGTTTGGGCTGAGCTCCTTCTCCAGGTGTCGGCACCAGGCAAAGCCCTGCAGGGCGGGGGGGTTTGGGGTATTTAATGATGGAGGTGCCGGGAAGGGCAAGGCCATGGGGGTGGGCCATCCCTCCATGGCTTCAGCTGCAGCAGAACATGAGCTCCAGCTTCCACAGAGCAAATGAAACGCTTTCTCTTTCCACCCACATCCCAAAAGGACTGGCCACCGTGAAAAATGGGAGCGCCTCTCTGGAAGGGAGATTCCCAGAGCAATTTCCCATCTGAAACCCTATCTTGTGGTCGATGCTGTTGGCACAGACACGTGGTGCTCCAAACCTGCTCTTGCCTTTGAGAGCCTTCCCCATCAAGCATGCGATGGGTAATGGGGAGAAGGAAAGGGAGGGAAGACCAAGGGGACACAGGGATTTAGGGGGATAGGGGGAAGAAGGAGGAAAAGGAGGATGAAAGAGAAGAAGGAGGAGAAGGAGGTCTCTGAGAGAAAGAGCTTTCTCTGATTCTTACCCTGTTAAATCTAACAAGGTAACGTGTTCAGCCACTTGCAAAAATCCTTGCTGCTCCCCAGAGGACTCCTGACTCTTCCAACAGTAACTGAGAAAATGTGTCAGGAAACTTTTCACCAAGTAGCTTTGGGGGTTTGATTTTTCTGAGCTGCGGATGAGAGTTTCCTTTCCCTCTAGGGCAAAAGGAGCCATGCTCCAGGCAGGCCAAAACAAATACATTTTTTGAGTTTTTCTTCTTCGGCCGAAGAAATGGAAGTGAAGCGAAGGGTTTGAAAGAAACACCCAAATCAGCAACACCAAGCAGTTTGATCTTTTTTTGTTTTATCCCACTCTCTTTTGACCCCAGAATCCTCCAGCTGCATTGGTACAAAGTTGTCCCCCCCACCGCCCGCCAGCAGAAGGTTGATTTCACACCGCTCTATTACCAGGAGAAGCAACGGCCGCATCGTGCGCAGGCCCCTTGATTTAAGCGGGCTAGTCTGAAGACACAACTCCTAAACTCCCCGGTTTATTAGTGCTGTTACAGGGCCCTGACTTGGCAGGACCTGAGCCCATGGGGGTGGCTCAGGGAAGAGACGTCTTCCCAAGTTGGGGCCAACACGTTTTTGCACGTGGAACATTTCTGGGCAAGGAATAATGGATTTGCTAAGTATTGTTATTATTTAAGCGACAAGAGTGAAAATTGAAAAGAAAATCTGTTTACCAGAACTAACAATAGCAGATATTTGTCATCTCTGCCCGATACCCAGGCCCATGCAATTTCAGAGGTTTCATAAGCTCTCGTTAATTTTCTTGTTTGGGAGGATTTGCTATTTTAATGCAACCTATTTACACCAGCGACTGCTGGAAAATCATTCATTAGTGGACAAGAACTATTGATTATTTTCATCCAACTACTCAGCCATGTTCTAGCCAATTACTGTAACCGAGAAATAAAGAAATATCAACCTCATGTCCCTGCCGCTGTCTCCAGTAGAACTTCACCCCCCTGGATAGCACGTGGCCTGCCAGCCCCGGGGAACCGCTGCGCCACAGGAGCCTCATTTAACATTTGTGTCACATTGCTGTCATCTGTGAGCTTCTGGAGAGCGGAGGAGCCCCGAGAAAATGTGGGTGGCTGGTTAGCGCTTTAATGGCTTTACTAAAGCAAGCATTCGCTGGGCACGGGGCGAGAATGATCGAAGAGATGGGGCGAGGGTTAAAGAAATCAGCCTGGCTGATGGCTGGGCCTCAAACTTTTATTTTGTGGTGCAAATATTTGGCCTGATTTTGCAGACGTCCTAAATTCTGGGGGGGGGGATACATGACTCAACTCACCTAAGTAAGAAATTCAGGTTGTTCACAGAGGCGGTGGCCCCCAAAAACCAGCCCAGCGCTGCAGGCGGCCAGGGCTGGGGAAGGCTCAAATTTAGGCTTTGGCACCTTGCTTCAAAAAAAGCAAAACCTTAAGCAGCTTGAATTGGTCCAGGCCTTTCAACCTGTGGCTTTGCTGGTCCTCAGCCCACTTAGTGGGGAAATGTTTTATTTAAATACTATATTACGATAAGAGCCATGGCTTTAAAAGCATAGCCGTTTGCATACATTTGAATGGGCTTGGCGGGGGGGGGGAAACCAACTGAGAAATCTGTCTCCAGGTTTTTTGACAGAATTGTAATTAAAGAAGATTTTTCATAGGGAACATCTGTTTCTCTTGACAGATATATTCTTGTTGGGAGAAAAAAGAAGTGCCTAAAAACAAAAATAGTTTGTCAGTCTGAGCTTTTTATAGGTTTTTCATCCAGGAATATTTATCTTGAGGCTCCCGAAAGGCGAGCTGTGCTGAGCAAGGCTGAGTTTCAGCGAATGCTGCCAGGGCAGCCAGGGCTTCGCCCAGCCTCCTCCTCCGCAGCCCCTCAAGGAGCTCTCATCCTTCCCAGCCCCCGTGTCCACAAATAATTAATACGGCGTTAAAAAAAAATAAAATCAAAGAGATGAAGGCGACTGGCTGGCCAAAGGGGTCACGCTCTCGCATACACGTGCATATGTGTGTGTAAAGAGGTTTTTTTTTCCTTCTATTTCTTTCCAAGCTGAGAGCACTGGAAGTTCCTCCCGAGTAATTTCCCAGTAGTCCTCGTTAATTCCTTAAGATTTTCCCCACCTCTTTTCAAAGCCTAAAGTTCAAAGACGCAGAAAGGAGCTGCCTCAGCATTTTCTTTTCCCCTTTTTTTTTTTTTATTTTAAGTTTTTCAGCAAAGTCCAATCAAGCCTATTAACTCCTTTCTTTCATTTTTTTTCCCCCCTCCTTGAAGGGGCTCAGCCGAGGCTGCCAGACGCAATCCTCTGGAGAATTTCCCTCTCCCCGCTGCTGCAGGAGATGCCCCGGTTCTTGGCGGCCGTGTCCATGTGGAGCTGCTGGACACCCGTAAATCCCATCCCTGCTCCCAGAGGGCTCCAAGCCGGGGCACAGCTCCCTCTGCAGAGGGTTTGCTCCCCATGCCCCCTGAGCATCACCTAGTGCACGCTCCTGGGTCCCAGGCCAGGCAACACAAGGAGACTTCGGGAGAAGCCCTGCAAATAACCATGCATCGCGTCTGGAGATGCCTCAGCTGGTTTATACACACATTTGCCTCCTTACGCCTGCTCTTTTCCTTGATTTTTTTTTTTCTTTCCCTTTCGGTATTACAAGAATAAAATTGAAGACCCTTGCTTGATTATAAAGCAGCGTCCTGCCTGCGGGCAATGCACAGCAAGCATCGCTCCCACGTAGGCATTTCAATCAACTGTGGGTGCAAAGTGCTTTGGAAAGTCTCAGCCTCTCCACGCGAGGCACAATAATTAACTGCGAGATTGTAAGCAATGATTTTTTTCCGTTGCCCCTTGGGATGCAGCTCTCTTGGTGCCTGAGCGGCTTGCTTCACTATATCACCCTGAGCATTAATGCAAACAGCAGACAGTAATTATATCAGGCATTAAAGTTCTGTAATTGTATGTACTGTGCACGTATTTATAATGCAACAGCAATCTTGGAGCTGTTGCAGCACTTCTTGCTCCACAGCACACCGTGTGTCTGTGAAAAGGCAAAGGCAAGCCACATAAAACATAAAATAAAACCCAAATATATAAAGGTCAGGGCAGTAAATATAAAGATAAGCATTGCATCCCTTTAAATATTTATCGTTGGTGGCATTTTCATTATAGGAGGGCTGGGACTTGCCGAGTGTGTAGCAAATGTGGGCATGGTGGGGCCCAAGTCTCGGCTCGAGGCCATGAGGGCGGGCAGAAAGGCTTTGAAATGGGATGGAAATATGTTGAAAATAATGGGTATGGATTAGAGGCGTTGCTATGCCCGCCTTGAAGCAGCTTTATCTTAGCAGGTAGCTCATGGAAGGTGGCTCCCGCTCCCCGGGGTAACTCCTGGAGTGGCCCCGGGCACACATAGCCAGAGGGAAATTGGGATTTGGGGTTGGGATTGGGAACGACCCTGTCCCTGCCCCCTCACTTGCTCACTGCTCCCTTCACGCTGTGGGGACCCGAACTAAAAAAAATGAAATAAAAAAACCCGAAGGTATTTTGTAATTGGCAGAACAAAGCCCCAGCTCTAACAAAGATGTGCTGGAACAAGAGAAATGGGATTGAAAAGCAGGGATGAAAGCGGGGGATGTCCGATTCCATGTAAAATACCCTACGTGGAAAAAAAACAACCCCATAGATGTGAAGGGAAAAGATTCACCGTGGAGAAAGGCCCATCCTGGGAGCATAAGACCATCCCATCAGAGCACCAGGAGACGTGCCCAAGCAAACCCTGCTCCTATGCAAGCACCACTGTACCGTATCCCCGTAGCACCAGTGATGGAGAACCACCTCTCTGAGCCGAGAAAGCACCCCCGGAATAAGAACCGGTCCCTTTTGGGACAGCTCTTGAGAAGGGTTTAGTATTTTTAAACCCCTTGACTAAGTGCCGATTCATCAATGCATTAGAAACAGAACATTAATCTGTTCCTCCCGTCCGTGCCTTAATTGTAATATTTTCCTTTTAATGAGGTGAAGCAGAAAAATGGGAAGGTAATTGTGGCAGTGCTGATGGAGGGTTTCCTTTATAATTTTAAAACTAACGATGACATGAGGCGTGTATTATGTCTCTTCAGCTTCCCCTCCCCTGGAAGAGGTAGATGGTTTGCAGTAGGGGACATGGTTTAGTGGTGGGATGGCAGGGTTAGGGTAACGGTTGGGCTTGGTGAGCTTAAAGGGCTTTTCCAACCTCAGTGATGCTGTGATTCTGTGATGCTATGATTCTAGATTAGCAGGAGAGGAAGCAAGCCCATAGACGAGGTGGGTCTCCATCACATCTGCCCTATTGGCCATCACTGCAACACGGGCGAGAGCAGGGTGCAGGGCAGACAGGTCCCACTGCTGCAGCGCCAAAGCAGGTGAGCATACATAAATGTACACAGGGATGTTATACTCACCAGGCTTTCCTCGAACACCGCTCATGGCTTCCCTAGAAGAAAACCAGGCTCCGCTAGCAAGGGACATGTGTTTTGCAGCTTTTTCTGGACACGTCCCAAGTATTGGTTGTCATAAACAGCGATGCAAACTCCTGGGTGTCCCTCTGGTCTCCTGGAAGCAGGAGGAATGATGGAGACAGTAAAGGGCTCACACGGGGCTCATTGCCAAACCGGCTTTGAAGCTGTTGGGTCATTCCGCAGTGACTCTTCTTGGCACTTTCTTCACCCACTGATTCATGCTGTCCTGCAGCATTTCCTTGACCTCTCCTACCCATGTCCCACACATCAGGTGGCTTCACTCCTTGCTTTGGGGCTCAGGAACCAGCCGTCAGCATTGTTATCGTCTCCCACTTGCATGGCCTGAGCTCCAGGCCGGCACCTTTCCCTCAGTCCCTCCATCTCAAATGTCGTATTCTTAATTTCTGCCTGTGCCGTGGCATCCTGGCCGTAGATCCAGGCCATGCACAAGGCAGGAACCACAGAGAACTGCTTCCAGGACCAATTTTTTTTCTTCCTCTGAAGCAGCAGGCAAGCCAGGCAGGGGCTCAAGTGGCTGCTGAACGTGCATTTTCATCCCCTTCTCCTCCTCTGTGCCTTTCCCCTGGCCCTGACACTTCTGTCTTTTTGTCCTCCTCGCTGGGAGGCCTCTGTGGGGGAGTCACAGACTCATTCGTCTTCTGAGTGTTCAGCCCCGTTCCTTTGAGCAGAAACCATTAATGTTGGTTACTGCCGTTGTCCGTGGCCCAGGAGGGAGTCCTGACCTCGTGCAGCCTATTCTGCACCTACAGAGACACTCCTGAGCGCAACCATTTCACCACCAGGATGCATAAATTGCAGTGGGATTGGCTTCCCAACCCACAGTCCCACAGGGAAAAGGGGGTTTTGCCGTGTTGCCAAATTTGAGGACACATCAAGCACATGTGTGTGTGACAGGAAAGGTTGGAATTGCTGGAAAGGGGGACCTGATGGGCCACCCCTCTGCACTGCAGGCAGAGCTGGATGGTGCCTGAGACTGGGAGGAAGGGGGATGAGTCCCAGATGTGCCCTACAACATGCACATTGCAGCCACATCCCCGATCCTTTGGCAAAAGGCATAGTGAACAAGGGGACATCTGAACAGGAGAGACCCACAGGCCTGGGTGTCATCGGAGGCTTCATCTTCTTCAGGAGCTTCTGTCTATGTAACTCAGATCGGTGGGATGCAGCAGGCAGCAGAGCTGTCCTCATCACATACTGGCCAGCCCACGCTTGCAAAATACCACTGGTAAAAGGGGTTTGTGCTTTCTCTGGGCTCCGAGGGTCACAGGGCATTTGGGGCCAGTTGGCAGCAGGAACTGTTGGTAATCCAAAGATTTGAGAAATGACTGGTGTCTCCAGGGATGCTGCTGAGATGTTCTCCTGTTCCTGGGACTCTGCGTTGGCAGTGATAAGGGAAGAGTTAACTCTGCCTTGGAGTGAGGTGGCACGCACAACTCCTGGGTTCCTTCCAGCCCTGTTTTTCTCTGATTCATTGAATCACTTCTATACCATCACTACGGGATGATCTAGCCTTCTCCTACTGCAAGGTTGCCTCCTTTCCTACCCATTAGGCCAAGCTAGCCCTGAAAATTTGCCTCACACTTTTGGGGGACTTTTATTCCTCAAAAAATAAAATATTTTGTCCTAGAAACTTCAAATGTGATTTAGTACTTTGCCTGTAGCAAAGCGTGTTGCCCCCGGAGAGACTGGGGCATCTTCTATTACTCACAACAGGATCCGCACATGCAACAAAGCCTGCATGGCAGATGTGTGCATCAGAAAGCACTGCTCAGGGCTGGCTTGGTAATTGTTCTAATTATGCTGAGGCCCTGAGAACAGTTTCAAGCACTGTTGATCTGCCTGTGTTGACTGTGCTGGTGTGACATCTATAGCAGTGACCTCCGGAAGTCAATGCAAACGGAATTGCTGAAGGCACTCAGGGGGAAGTGTGCTGGGAAACCTGCTACGGGCACATCTGGGGAAGCTTTGTCTTGAAAAAGAAGGAGAAGTCAAAATAGCAGAACGCCGCGACAGATTACGAGGTCAGAAACCTTTTTCAGGTCTCCGCATGTTCACAGGTCTGCTGGAGCAGTGTCCTGAGGTCCCGACGCAGGTGGTCTTCTTCTGGGGCTCTGCTTCCCAGCTCCCCACAGTGGGATGGCCTCTCCCCGGCACACCACAGGTCACGAGGGTGGAGCGAAGGCTTTGGCTCTCAGGCGTCCCCTGGGAGAGGAGGGTTTCCCAGATTCAGCCGGGCTCTTGGGTGAGCACGGAGTTAATCACAAAAAAGGCTGCAGGAAGGCAGGCTGCCAGGATATTTCTGCGAGGCATGCATAGCCCACCCTTCATCACACCTTTTCCATCCTCCCTGTAAGGCTGCCTGGTGGCAGAGACACCATGCCCTCCCCGGGCAGTCTTAGAGAAGGTCAGAGACGTTTCCCAAAGACCCAGCCTCCAGGATGACCCCTCATCCCTTTCCCTGCGGTGCCTTTCCTGGTGAACTGCTCTTCCTCAACTGCATCTTCATGCACCCAACAGCCTCATCACCCATCACTGGGCACTGGTGGGCCAGCCCACCTGCTGCCTCCTTCTTCATCCCTGCTTTCACGTCTTCCTCCTCATGCGCCCCATGTTCCCACCATCCCCTCCACTCGCTTTCCTTTCCCTTCCTGGGGAAGCATCAAGACTCGGTGTACAGCAGCAGCTCTGCCTTCCCCACCATCTCCCCACCTTGCCCCGTGGTCGCGCTCCCTTCACCCCCTTCTCTCCACCCCCAGCTTCACCCCCACCTTTATTTTCAGCTCCGCCTTCTCCTTCCTTCCTCCCTCTCAGTAAAACGTCTTAACCAGCTCAAACCTTACTTTGTATTAAATCAAATTCTGAACAGTATGCAAGGGCTCAGGAAAACATGATTTAAATGGTGCCGTGCCCATTTGCATCAGATTAAGTCTATAGAGGTAATTTACTGCATATAGAAACTGGAAGGCAGAGGGCAGCTCATTAATGTCTAGGATTATTATTATTATTGTACTAAAATAGAAGATTTTTTTGTTTTATTTCTATTCCTAGCAAATGCAAATTTGTGATACAAATAAGAAAGCCTGCCCCTACCAGTCCTTACGGGTCGCTATCGATTTCAGGAGGCGGAAAAAAAGAAAAAAAAAGGAAGAAAAAGCAGAACAAGAATACACCAAGAGCCTAAAACCTCACAGAGGCAACAATTTAAAGGATTTCAAAGGCTGTTTTCATAAGCCTTTTGGGACTCAAACATAGCATATTGATTAAACTTTGGAAGCAGCTAAAAGCAGCTTCACCATGGCTAATTAATACAGCGATGCCCTGATGCCCCTTCCACTTGTTTTACCAAGCTTCAGCCTGTCAAATCAATTAATATTCACAACCCTGACGAAAGCAGAAACTCTGATTATCATTTGGTAAATTGATCAATGTATCGACTCACCGTAATTAACTGACCTGTCCTGTGGGGCTGGGTGTGGTCTCCTGCAGAGGATTTTGGGGTGACACAGGACAAGCAAACTCATGAAGAGCCTTGTTTTGATGCTACAGCGAAACACTGGGGTTGCTAGTTCTCCATAGACCCTTGGACAACAGCATTTCAAGGAGAAAGGTCTACGCTTATTCCCAGTTCGAATGGTGCTGCCTGTGCTTGTAGGAGACTCTGATGGCGTTTGGGATGTGGTCTGCTGGGGCTCAAGTCCTGTGCCCCTTCTCCAGGGAAAATACCTTTACTTCTGACGTTAAAGGCGGAATTTCATACGGGGTTGTGATACCATCTTTCACATTTGTTGACTTCCACCCACCCTTTGTTGTAGACCACCACATTCTCCATTTCCTCATTACACAAGGAAAATTGTTATTTTCCACCCATTTACAAAATCCCAGAATACCAGAAGGGAAGGGGTTGGAAGGGCCCTGCAGGGATCACCCAGCCCAACCCCCCTGCTCAAGCAGGCTCACCCAGAGCAGGGGGCACAGAACATCATCCAGGCGGGCTTTGAAGATTTCCAGAGAAGGAGACTCCACAGCCCCCCGGGAAGCCTGGGCCAGGGCTCGGTCACCCTCCAAGTCAAGAAGTTCTTCCTCACCTTCAACTGGAACCCCTGATGCTTCAGTTTGTGCCCATTGCCCCTTGTCCTGGTGCTGGGCACCACTGAGAAGAGTCTGGCTCTGTCCTCGTGACACCCACCCTTCAGATATTTGTATGTGTTGATGAGATCCCCTCTCAGCCTTTTCTTCTCCAGGCTAAACAAGCCCAGCTCCCTCAGCCTTTCCTCGAAGGAGAGATGCTCCAGTCCCCTCATCATCTTTGTTGCCCTCCTCTGGACACTCTCCAGTAGCTCTTCATCTTTCTTGAACTGGGGAGCCTAGAACTGGACACAGTGCTCCAGGTGGGGTCTCACCAGCGCAGAGTTGAGGGCAGGTGCTGTCTCTTGCTGTACGCCAGCGGAGAACTAGCTTGGTGCTGCCACAGCCAAGACAGCAGGGACTGCAATATAATACTGTACAATGGGGCAAAATATTCTAAAATGGGGCTTTAGGTCTCCCCAGTCTCCTTGAACTGAAGAGTCCACACCTGGATCCAGGTTCCCAGCTGGAAAAGTTCCTCATCTGAATCTATTCTGAAGAAATAGATGACCTCTAAAGGTGCCTTCCAATCCAAAACAAGTCAGATGCCTCCATGAGACCTTCTGGAAGGTCTGTAAGATAGTCCTTCATTTATGCACATTTTCTTTTGGTCTGAAGAGACAGATTTGCAGCCTTCTGGCTCATGGGCAACGGTGAGTGACGGGGCACAGGCAGGACCACACGGGGTGCAGATCGCCTGGGTGCTGTGCTGAGCAGGGTGACGCCAGCTGCAGGGGAGGAATAGGTGCTGGGGAGGCCTTGATAGCTCCCAGAGTCAGCTGGAGGTTCTGGATAACTTGTGGCTTTCAAAAGCAAGGCAGAGGGATGTTGGTGCGTGTACTTTGCTTCAGATGAGGCATCAGCTTTGAGTTAGAGCAAGTTTTTGGCACACACCCCCCCCCCATAATCTGTCATGAGCTGTTTATCGAATTTTAATTCAATACGCCTCTTAAAAAAAAAGGGAGGGGGGGAAGAAAAAGGGGCAAAACAGTTGAATTTAGAAATAATTTCAGCAACATCTGCTGCCTTCCTAAGAAATTTCACCAAAAGCCTATGGAGATCAAATATTTTCCCCTAATTAGAGCGCTTTCCTCGCGAGCAGCTCCCCTGTATACAAAAATATATTGACACCTCCCTCGCTACCGAGAGAGCCTCCTGGGACCCATGGCATTGCCAGCACAGAGAGGAACACACAGCTCACTTTTAAGTTATCCTTGGTGCAAATGCTTAGCTTTCCCAGGAGGGAGAAGTTGTTCACTGCCTCCCTCCCTCCATCAGACCAGGCTCCCCCATCTTCTGGTTCTGCTCATCTGGAACAGTTTCTCCCTTGGTTGCTCCCTTGGCCGAAGAAACCAGCGCACCCCAAATGCCCGGCGATCGCTCTGTGGAGCATGGCTGATCCATTCCCGACAGCCTCTGCTGTTTTGCTTTATTCACTGGGGAGAGCTGGTTCACATTCGCAAACCCTTTTTTCCAAAACCTGATTTTTGCTGTGCGCCACTCCTGCTATGATAAATTTGTGCTATGCCCATGATGCATTTAGTAAGAAACCACGTTTTTCCATGACCCTTTGCAGGTAGATAAAGCATCCCGGGGCCTGAGATGTCCCATAGTGAATCAGCTCTTCCACCTGTGTAGTTGAATACTAACTGGATTACTACTCTGCTCAAACTCCTGAAGATGCTCCAGATGCCCATGGATTTGTTTTGGGGTCTAGCACAATGCAAATCAAATTAGTTGGTTTGTTATCAAGGCTTTAAGGACTCCAGCTCTGGAGCCCTCAGCACAAGAAGGACATGGAACTGTTGGAGCGGGTCCAGAGGAGGGCTACAAAAATGATCCGAGGGCTGGAGCACCTCTCTTACGAGGACAGGCTGAGAGAGTTGGGGTTGTTCAGCCTGGAG
>BOSO01008273.1:0-13018 GCA_018403395.1 Gorsachius goisagi | reverse complement strand
CCGAAACCTTCTATGATTCTATGATTCGATGATTCTAAAAAGAGGAAGGTGAGAGCTTTAGCCCAAAGGTTCAGTTGTGCTAGGGCGTGCTCCAAGGTAGAGCAAGCAGGGGCCATGTTTCGTGGATATTTTTGGGGGGGTTGCTGGAATATCAGTGGCAAAAGTTATCTGTGCATCTGCCATTTCCTCGAGTATCCTCCACGCCAACCCTGCAAGCGTCCCTCAGAGAGCAGGAGCGCTTCAAAGCCCAGCCCTAGGAATCCTAGAGGATTCCTCCCATGTGCTGCAGTCCCAGAGGGAAGAGGTTGCTGTCCTGGCAATGCCACCTTTGAGTGGCTAAATCCTGCCTCAAACCCCTGAGGAGCCCCTGGGCTTGCCGGGTGGGCAGGTTGCTGCTAGAGCAATTACAAGGGAATCACCCCATTTTCTGTACCCCGGTCTGTGGATGCACTTGGGAGCAGCAAGCTTTGCCCAGGAAGGGACTGGCTTCTCCCTCTCCACTTCCCTCCCTTGTTTTTCCCATCACGAACCTTATGGCAAAATAAATAAATAAATAAATACTGTACTGTATCAGAGAAGAAAAAAAACCCCAAACATGTTTTTAAGCTGTTGTGAAATAAATGCGTTGCAGGAGGGAGAAGGATCACTGCTTCTTTAGCCTCTGGGTTAAGACGACCAATCCAGCTCTGATCCACGTGGAAATTTGCCGCTCATTCCCATGGACGGGGATGGCAGGGAAGAGCTCTGAAATGATCCCCACAGTCTGCGGATGATTTATGAGGCAGGCTGTAAAGAGCAAAGGAAGCTTGGGTTGTTAGCTCTGATATTTAGAGATGATAAACAACATGAAAGGGAGATTTTTTTCTTTTTTAATGCCTCTACACAGACACAAACCAAGTAGTATGGGCTTAAATTAAGAATAGGAAAATATTGGCTTAATGGTAGGGGGAAAATTCCTGGTGGAGACATTTGTTATGAGCAGATCTATGTTACAAATTGACTTCCCAAGGAAAGGGCTGCAAGCCCTATTCCCTCATCCCCCAAAAGCCGGACCAGCGGCCATTGCGCAGCAGAGCGGCTGGGTCAGCTGAGCAAAGCGCCTATCGATTCCCCACGTTTTCTGGAGCTGCCAGGGACCTGCCTGCTGCCTTGCAAGAGCAGGAGGCCTGGGAGGGTATAAATCCATCACCCTCCCTTTTTCCCAGGTAAAAAGAACATTCTCCTCTCTGATTTTTCTTGCCCGGTCTCAGACGGACAGTGCTTTACTGACAACTTTGGGGGCTGCAGCAGCAGCAGGCCTGCACAAACCATTCCCAGTTTGCTTCGGTTCTGTCCTTCACCTGCAATCACTGCAATTACTTCCTAAAGCACAGCAATTATTTAAAAAGCATGGCTTATATGGCACCAGCCACAGCTTGGCACAGAAGGATCCCAAACCCCGGGCATGCAGAGGGACCCTGGATCCAAGCAGCATGCAAACAGGAGTGACAGCCCCAAACCCAGGCAAACACAAAGCTGCCTTAATTACTGCTCCTGCTGCAGCCTGCTAATTTGCCGATACCGATGTCTTCCAACACAGCCCCTGTGATCTGCTTCATAATTGGGATACTCACAACCAGATGGGAGGACAAAGCCAAAAGGAGCTTTTTTTTTTTTTTCCTTCCCCCACATTCTCCGGTAATCTTTAATTACAGCATCTGCAAAGGTCAAGTGTATTCCTCATTAGCCTCTGGACCAGCTTCTCCATGAGAGTTTCGAGTCCTTGGGATCAAAGGGAAGAGGGAGGTATAGCATGAAGGGGGTAGAAGACATGTTAATAAACCAAAAGCCGTAGGATCTCTCCCCCAGGAGGTTGCTGGACAGATTTATTGGCAGCATGGGTCCTTCGCAGGGTGCAGGGACCAAACTGCAGGGAAATACTAGGCAGAAGGTGGCCAACTGGGGAGGTTTACTGGGGGCTCAGGTAGTGCCTGGGGAAGCCAGGAGGTATCCTGACACTGAGGTGCCAGTTCAGATGAAAAAAGGGGGTTTGCGGTGAGAAATAGCCTCACCCGGAAGAAAATGTCACTTCTCCCTGTGCACTTTAAAAATTACCACCAACATCAGCGTTGCTTAGAGAAACACCAGCTGGTTAAAAAGGAGCGTGTGTCAGTAAGTGAGATATGTCAGAGTGCACTTGAGAATTATTCCTAACCAAGATGGATTCATAACTTTGCAGAAAAATGCAACTAAACCCCAAAAAGAGTTTCTCCTTTTGCATTTGAAATGCTGTGTTTTCAGGGAAGCAATTTCCCTTTGCAGTATCCTCCCTGAACAGTCTATGGCAATTCCTTGAAATTGCTGTTGCAGTTTCCCTCTGTCCTTTGTGGAAAGCAATGCTTGATGGGAGGAGGACGTGCTCGCCAGCACTGCAGCACAGCAGAGGGTAGGGGCAGGACCCTACAGGATCTGGATAAGCCACCCCTACACCCCACCTTATGTAGAAGATCATAGAATCACAGCATCGTTGAGGTTGGAAAAGCCCTTTAAGCTCACCAAGCCCAAACCGTTCCCCTAACCCTGCCAACCCACCACTAAACCCTGTCCCTAGATGAAGTTTAAGATCCCTTCTACCCTATTTTTTTTTCCATGATCCTCTAAATATTCAAGTACCCAGCCCTATTTCCAAGACGCCACAGATGACTCAGCTTACCGATGCCCTACCTGAAGAGCAGAAGCAGGAACACCCCTCCTCTTCCACCCCAAAATGCTGCAAAGGCGGAAGGGCCGTGCAGTAGGGTTGTGCAGTAGACACGCTCACATCTTGTTTGGCTGTCTGGCAGGCTGTACTGGCTATGGTTGAAAGATGAGCAGTAAAAGCACACGTACAATTTGTGATTATACAACCTTATCCTCATCAACACCAAGCAATGAAGGATGCCTGGGCTGCAGCCACGTTGTTTGGGTCTTCCAACCTGGAGGAAGAGCCGCCGCACTGGTACCCCCCACCGTCGGGCAGGGTTTCTCCCTGTGGTAGGGTTTGTCTCGGGGGTGCATTTCTAATTAACATGCACGGGTCTTGATTCTTCACTTGCCTGCTGTGACTCGCAAATCCTATCCAAAAAAATTCCTCAAATTCTCAGATAAGTCCAGAGCCCACTTTTGAGCTGGGAGCTGTACATTAGTCAGACTCATTTGCCTAGGAACATGAAAGTCCCTTCCTATTTATCTCCTCATTTGAACTACATAAATAGCCCACAGCAAAAACTCCTCATCTTTCCACCATTCCAACAAATAGCAGCCTTTGAAAAAGAAAAATTAGTGTTGAGTAATTATTTTTGAGGCAGATACCAAAATGATAATTTCTTAAACAATTACTTTGAAATATTAACAATTATACTCTAAATTCCAATTTAATTCCTGATATGAATTATAGTTTGTCAGATCTGTGCTTCTGAAACATTTGTTCCTTGAAAAGAACATAAAAAAATGCTAGCGTAACCTTTTGCCTCCTCGCCCTCCAAGCAGAGTAAAATGCCTTTGCTCTTGTTTTATCAACACAAATAATTAAAACACAAGAGAATGTTTGGGATTTATACAGTTGGTTTTGGCATCTTATTCATATTTATTTGATCTGTAAGATACCATTTTAATTAAAAGCTCACTCTCTCTTCCTTTTCCCCTCCTCCAACCCCCCGAGAATAAATTATTTATAATACTCCTGCTGCCTCATGCGAGCTGATAGACACTGCTTGTGATGCTGGATGCTGGCAGCCAACTACCCACCAGGAGGGGACTCGGGATGCAAGGCACTGCCAGGGGCATAGGTCATAGAATCACAGAACCCCAGGCTGGAAGGGACCTCATGGACCATCTGGTCCAACCTTTCTAGGCAAGAGCACAGCCTAGACAAGTTGTCCCAGCACCCTGTCCAGTTGAGGTTTCAAAGTGTCCAATGTGGCAGAGCCAACCCCTCCCCTGGGGAGATTATTCCGATGGGTGACTCTTCTCATGGGGAAAAATCTTCCTCTCATGTCCCATCGGAATCTCCCCAAGAGCAACTTGTGTCCATTCCCCCTCGTTCACTCCATGGGACTCCTTCTGAAACAGGAATCTCCATCTTCCCTGTAGCCACCCCTTAGGTACTGGTATGTGGTGATGAGATCCCCTCTGAGCCTCCTTTGCTCAAGGCTGAACAAACCCAGCTCTCTCAGCCCATCTCCATACAGCTGAGAGAGGCTTCCCAGCCCTTGGATCACCTTGGTGGCCCTGCTCTGGGCCCCCTCCAGCTTGCCCACAGCTTTTTTGTACAGCAGGGACCAGAACTCTGCACAGGATTCCAGGGGTGGCCTGACCATCGCTGAGCAGAGTGGGATAAGGACTCCTTTATCCCTGATGGTGATGGCCTTGTTGATGCCCCCCAGCACCCTGTTGTCCTCCTTGGCTGCAGCAGCACCCTGCTCACTCTCTGCCCTTGGGAAGGGTAAACCCCCCCCCTCCCCAGGCAATGGCTTAGTCTGTCGCCACGCTGCCTCTTTACGGGGCAACCCCTAGGCAGGGTTTTCCCTTTGAAATAACAAGGTGTTTTCTCCTTTATGAGGGTTGTATTTGTTCAAAAACGCCTCTCCATTGCTGCAGTTTGGGGTAGGGGTTGGGATTATTCACACACACAGAAGGCAGCCCGGGATGGTTCGGCTTTGCCCCCACGTGGTTTCATCTGATGCACTCAGGACCCCAGCCAGCAGCAGGGAAGTCTCTCGCTGAAGCGCAGTTACTACAAAGACCTTTTCATTTCATTTTCTCTTCTCTATCCCTTGGTTCCCCATTGCACCACCTCTATTTGCTCCTCTTCTCTTCAGTGGGCTTTAGATGCAGCTCAGTGCAGTGGGTTAAAAAAAATAAAATAAAAAAATTCGATTTTCTTGATTCCTTTTGAAGTCTGAGGGCTAAATGTAGAGAACGAGCCTTCCCACTGAATTTATTGCTTACCAGTGCCTGCCTGAAACCCCTTAGTTCAGCTGGAGTTTTCTGATGCAGGACTGGCTTGCGTTGGCACCACGTAAAGGCTAGTAAGTTCTTGGCAAGCAGGTTGTTTAGAGGTGACAGGGTCCTCCAGTTTGCAGAGCAGAGTCTTCAAGGCCACCTACCTCAACCTTACTGGGAAATCTTGCCCTACTCCTAAACGGGCTCCTCTGGGACTCTGGGTGGTTAAAACGCAGCTCCCAATAGCAGGCATAAAAGTTGTACTTAAACTAAATTATCCTTGATTAGTGCTAGGATTGATAAGAAGCTGCAGGCAAGCATTTGGGCTGGGTCCCTGTCCCTTTCTCCTCTGACAGCAACTCAATGGCCACTTAGTACCCTGGTCTCCATTCAGGAGGACTCTGATCTCCATAAATGAGGTAAAAATCCCTCCACAATATAGGTCATGTAATTAAATACTAGTACCTAGAATTATTTATGAGACTTTATAGCTATGCAAATTGAGCACTTGAAGCATTTGCATGAGTATTTATGAGTAACCACCAGAAGATCAACCCTAGCTGCCAGTTGAAAGCCAGGGTTCGGATTTATCTAAAATCAGCCGACCCACCTGTTGGTGAGGGCTTTTTTTCCAGGTTAACAGCTGTCCTCACACCTTCGGGAAACCTGCTTTTTAGGTTTTATTTTTTAATACAAAGAGTTAGAGGTTAAATGCCACCGATGTAATGCGAAGGAAGGGGTAGTTAATGTGGCTACGGTGGCAGCATGGAAGAATGTGCCATTGTGTCTTTGCAATTCAAGGGCAAAGCCCAGCTGCAGACCGAGTGGTCACAGACACGTGCACCTTCCTGGCCTGGAGACTATGGAGCTATGGGGACTGCAAGGGGCTATCAGGGTCATGAGTTGCCTGTGACAGAGGTTTGGGGAGCTCTTCTCACTCCACAAAGGCAGCATCAGTTGGGGCAGAGTTGGCCCTTGGGTTTGGGACCCTCGCTGGTGGTCCCTCAGATCACGCCTCGCAGCTCCTGGCTGGGCACCTCTGTGATGCATCTACCTTCTTCCACAGTCCACATGCTCCCAGTACAGAAAGGAACTGGAGAACAGGGTGCCTAATGGAAAAATAAAAGCCAGGGTTAAATTAATGTGGTGCAGCAAGGCAAACTTCAACCCCAGGTCAACATGAATCACGAGTGGCAACCTGGGAGGCTGAGGAGGGAGACGTGCATGCATTAGTGAGCTTTCATTCTTTCCCTTTCTCAATCAAAGCTGCTGAATTATAGAGCGGGGGGAAACCACTCATAACAGCTCCGAACCAGTTCCTTTAGGAGACACACAGATACGATTAGGGTCAGCAACACCCCCTCGCACACAGAGAGACGCAGATATGGTGCCAAGCCTAGAGGCGCGTTTCTCCTTGGAGAAACACCAGAGAGCAAAATGAGAACGTTTTCCTTTATCCTGTTTATTTTCCATGTTTCTTCTCTTCACCCAGCTCCTTTTTTCCCCTTTCTCACTGGCCCCAGTCTCCAGATATCTCCCAACTTTCACAAGGAAAGAAACTGCTTTCAAGTAGGAATAAAACAAACAAGGTCATTGGAAAAGATAAAAAATAATGACTTCCTTTCTGTAGGACTTCTCGCTCATCTCTCCCTCCCTCTGCTCCCTTTCATCTCACTCCAGAAAAAGAAAAATAAATCTTTACTAATCCCTTTGGAGCCCTGCCTGCCTCCAGATACACCTGCGATGCATGTTGCAGCCATGCTGAAAATGGCAACATGGCCTCTGTGAAAATCAATTTATTGCCCATTCGACCAAACCTCCCTCTTCTTCCCATCCCAGACCCACCGCCCCCTGCAGGAGCATCGCAGCCCACCTCTCTGGGTCCAGTTCAAACCAGGCAATGGCCACTGATATGCTGTCTTCTCCTCTTCTATTTAATATTTTTTTTAAAGTCCTAAGGATTTGGAAAGTGATGAATGTCTCTGACCTGGGTTTTAAATAGTTGATTAAAGAGCAGTCAGCAGGGAAGTAGGAGGAAGCTCTTGGAAAATGAAGATGGCTTTGGCCAACCCGTGCTGCATGGCTCCATTGAGGTCAGCCCCCGCCAGGGCCCGGTCTCACCCCCTTCTCCCCTTGGCACTCACCAAAAACATTGACAAGGAACATACAATGTAGGATATCCATGCGGGGAGAAAACAAATTTTAAAAGCTGAATTTTTTTTGCTCTGCCACTTTTTGAAAAGGAATGTTAATGTTCTGAGATGACATTTCAGTCTGAAATTGAATAAAACATTTCATTTGATCTAAAATTAATCGGGGTGGGCAGAAGAAGGGTTTATTTTGGTGGGGGGAGGGAAATCAAAGGGTCTGTACTTTGCATTGATCCAAACCATTTCTTATTTGAATATTTTTGCAGAGGATTGGGCAGCTACCTGAGAAGGTTTCCATTTGCCCAGCTCTAATTGGAAGCCCTGAACCAGCGAGTACTTTACATTTGCAAAATGCAAAGTATGAATAGTCTCGGTGGGAAGAGTTTGGCTCTGCTCTTGCATCCACTGTACTGGCTTGCCTGCTTGATTTGAAGCCTGAGGTGCTGGACTTGCAGGGTGGGGAGGAGGTGATCAGATCAAAGAAAAGGCCACAGCATCGCCTTACCTTCTTCAAGGTGCTGTCGGGGCTCCTCCTTCTCATCGGATTTCCTAAAAAAAATCAGTACACCCACTTTAATCACTAATGCTGCGTTATGTTTTACCTCAGATTGCAACAGAGTTTGGAAACACCTTTGGCTGAAATGTCTGGTCCAGCCTAGCTCAGTGGTCCTGGGGATATCGTCAGATGTGCTCATCCCCTGGAAAGACGAGGTGGTTGGACATCCCCCATCTGTATTGATGCTGTGAGTGCTGGTTTCATGAAATATATTTGAAGTAGGGTAGGGTAAAAGTCAGTCACTGCAGATTTCAGCCTTCAGCAGCTTGGCCTTGATGGAGCAGTCGTGGTGGCACCTGTGCCAACCAGTGCATTTCTGTACCAAGGCAGGCAGATCCACAGCAGCCTCTGTGTAAGCCAACTGCCAGGTCGGGGAGCCATCCAGCTAACAGCAAAACCAGGCTAAGATACAGCAGATACATCAGAAACTGGCCCGAGGTTGGATGGACCAGCCAAGCTAGGATCATCTTGGGTTCAGTTGTGATGGTTGGCCATCTCCAACGGAGACCCCCTGGTCCTGCAGGATCAGCAGCATGGCACAGCTCTAGCTGGACCCCAAGACACCCCTCTATGGGCCTGCCCAAGTCCTTGCACTGCCCTGGGCTGAGCCAGTCCAGACAGCAAAGGACCCTCAGACCCTCCTCTTCCTCCCTGATGCCCCCAGTTCCAACCTCAACATGCGCTCTGCAGCACCAGAGTGGGTCACCTTGTGCATCCAGCCCCTGGCAGCCCTGCCCATACCCCTGCCTGCATCCTGCTTAGCCAAGCCTGTGCTCAGCCCCGGGGGCTGCCAGGCTAGCAGGAAGGGCTGCTTGCTGCTCCCAGCTGACCAGGCTGCCGACATGGCCTGCGCTGAAAACCGCTGATGGGGTCCAGAGCTGATGAAATCAAAAAAGCTTTAAATGAAAATTGCTCTGAAGAGCACTGCAGAGAGAGGGGAGGTGAGGGGGGGTGTGTGTATGCAGAGAGGAGCTCCACAGCTGTTTTCTTTCATGTCCTTTAAAGCTCCTGTTATGTTGGGGTTTTTAATTAAAATATTTTTTAGGAGGCTTGCTGGGATTTACTGCTCCTTGTCCTTGACGGAGGTGAGGTGCGCAGAGAGCATCCGAAGGCTGGTGGAGGGATGGGGGAGGATCCAGCCTGCCCCAGCCTTACACACTCAGGTGAAGGGGAGACGCAGGAAGAAAAAGCATCAGCCCGACACTGATTCTGATCGAGACCCTTGGATAGGGAAGAAATAGCTCTCAGCCCCCCTGCTTGTGCCTCACTTACCTAAATGTGTTGCCCTCTACCAGCCCCATGGCTTAAGGTTGTGGCTGGTACGTGAGCAGCCTGGCCACGTCTCCTTGTGGAAGCATAACTCTGCATAAAACTAATTCTTTCTCATGGTAAAATGTGCCCTGAATCCCTTGCCTACAAAGAACTGCTGTGCTTTAATCCCAGTCCGCCTGAATTTTCTGCATATTTGTAAAATAAATGATCTTTCTGTGCTTAGCCAAAGCAGTTATTAATGTTTTCACACCAGAAGAGACACGCGTTGCAATTTCAGTAACTGCTAGTGATGAATAATGAACACCTAAAGAAAAAAAAAATATATATATATATAAACCAGCATTTGTTTATAGGCCATCAGTAACAAGAAGGCAGGGTTAGGATCAACAGTTAAACCAATTGTTTGACCCATGCTCAGATTCAACCCCTCCCCCCGAAAAGATTCTCAGCAAGACGGAAAACTTACACAGCCCTGCACCGTCCCCCTTCCCTCCTCCAGCCGTAGCGCCCAACAGCAGCGAGGGGATCCGATCGGGATAAGTGGGTAAATGATAGCAGTGAGATAAGCAGCGCTCCGCTCCACGCCGGGGCTTTGCACAATATCATGGTTCATTATAAAGGAACGCAAATACCCTGGCAGAATCCTAACCTAATGAAAGTCTTATTTTCCAGAGTAACAGTTCATTACTGGACTTGCTGTGCAGTCTAAACCCCTAAGGTGGGAAAAAAAAACCAAGCCAACCCTCTGCGGGACTGCTGAATGCGAGCGAAATCCTAGTAGGCTTGGACATTTGCAATTCTGCTACATCTTTCTTTTCAGGAGGGAGGATGCTGCTTGCTCTGAACCAGAGAGATTTTTTAGGGCTCTAAGGGGTTTTTTTTTTTAGGACTCTGTGGGTGTTTTAGGATACGCATGCTGTCTGCGGGTGAAACACAAGCACCGCTGCCCAGCCTGGTGCTCACTGGGGGACAGGCGGCCTCTCCCAGATGGCATAAAGGGGGGTGTCCGTATGCAGGTACCTGTGTGTCCTGGCACAGGAGATCTGACCAGCAGCTTGGATGTTGAACTAAAAAACACATTTATGAACACAGCAAGATGAGCTGTGAGAGCTATGGAGCCCCAAGCACCCGAGCTCACTGCACCTTTGGCTCCTGGCAGGAATCTTGGCTTTGCAGGCTGACATCGAGGCAATGCCTGGGAGCAGGACCAAGGCTACGATTACAGGGGAGACTTTCCAAAGCCATGCATGAAACAAAAGGGGAGGATGAGCCTTCCCCCTCTGCAGCACATGGAGTCCCAGCCCTCCTGCTCCCCAGGACAGCCATCACGGGCTGCAGTCCAGGGAAGACCTGCAGAGACACGTCGGGTAAAACAAACGCACTCATCATAGAATCATGGACTCGCTGAGGTTGGAAAAGCCCTTTAAGCTCATCAAGCCCAACCCTTACCCTAACCCTGCCATCCCACCACTAAACACTGGCCCTAAGCACCTCCTCTGCACAGCTTTTAAAAACCCCCAGGGGTGGGGACTCAACCCCTTGCCTGGGCAGACCCTTCCAGGGCTTGACAGCCCTTGCAGGGAAGGAATTTTTCCCAATGTCCAGCCTAAACCTCCCCTGACACAACTTGAGGCCATTTCCCCTCATCCCATTGCCTGTTCCCTGGGAGCAGAGACTGACCTCCCCGTCTCCCCCCTCCTGTCAGGCAGTTGTAGGGAGTGATAAGAGCTCCCCTCAGCCTCCTCTGCTCCAGGCTGAACACCCAAGCTCCCCCAGCTGCTCCCCATCAGCCTTGGGCTCCAGACCCCTCCCCAGCCCTTCTCTGGACACGCTCCAGCCCCTCCATGTCCTTCTGGGAGTGAGGGGCCCAACCCTGAACCCAGCATTTGAGGGGTGGCCTCCCCAGTGCCCAGGACAGGGGCATGATCACTGCCTTGCTCCTGCTGGCCACACTATTCCTGCTTCCAGCAGTAAAAGGCGGCAAAATATTGTCATCCGTGCCTTCCCCCCCTGCTCATTTGTTCACAAATAGAGGGAAAAAATAGCAAGACAGCCAACCGACCACCTCTCTTCTGAAAGGGCATGCTGGGATCCCCAACCAGGAAGAAGACGCATCTCCCAGTGAAGTGATGCTCTCATCCTGGCCCAGGCGAGCAGGAGCAATGCAGTGGGAGCAGAGCATGAGTCCACCCCAAAACAACAGAGGCTTCTGCTTCCCGCCTGCCGCCAGTCTGCAAGCCGGTGTTAACCCAGCTACCTTGAAATCAGATTTACAACACATTCACACTCGCCTCCAGAGAAGAAGGAGGAAAAAAATCCAAAACCCAAACCAGGGCATGGTGCAAAGCAACTGATCAGGCAAATGGACAGAGAAAATACTCTCCTATTTTCTACACCAACCTTATGCAGGAGAATCTGCCCTCCGCTCCGGCGCTGTGATAGCTACGTTTTTCAGCCCACCCATACATGGCTCATCATTTGCCTACGTTATTTGGCAGTGTGGGAGACAAAGTCCCCGGGGCTTTCGGGAAGACTACAGCTCTTCCTCGAAAAATGTAAGGAAGGCTCCTTGCTTGCCCAGGCCTGCATCACCAGGCAGGGCAACTGCAAGGTCTGACGACTGGGAAGCCAAGGAGGGACCATGAGAAAATGCAATCAGTCTGTCAGCCAGAAAGCAGCAGTTACATGCCGCTTCTCTACTCCACTTTACAGCTACCACCCATCTTCTTCAAATGCATCAGCTATTCTCAACAGCTAGGGCTGTTTAAAAAATGACGACTCACTGTCAGAAATTTTGTGAAATTACAGTTATTTGTGCTTTTTCTAGGAGGGAAGAGGGCTTGTCTCTGTTAGCGGCACCAACTAAAAGTCACGTACTTAGTCTAAAAGTTGCCTATACTCTCCCCATTATCAATAGGCTGGAAAAGCCTCCTGAGAACCACTGAACCCATCCATCGTGGATGCCCCTCTGGGACAGAACAAATCGCCTTCTGGAAGAAACTTGCTTCTGCATGAACTACAGATAGAGCTAAAATGAGCACGCACCTGATTTTTACATGATTGGTGAGGTGAGAGGAATCCCAGCCCATATGTTTAAGCACGTTAGTTCTCCCTTCTTGACATCCTTCGCAATTATTAGTAGCGCCTCTGCCCAGCTTCTTTATCCAGGATGTTATTGAACGTGTCCATCACTGCAACGGGGAGTTTTGCTGTAAATAATAGCAAGGAAGGAGTGCTCCTGTGCGAGCCGGCGTAGTCTCCAGGCCCTGCTCTCCCTTCCCCGGCACGCTGGCGTTTTGTCTCTTTTACACCTCCCTCCCCGAAGTCAGCCTCTGGGCTAAGCCCAAATGAAATGCAACTTCTCCTCAGCAACAGTCTGAGGTGACAGAGACAGCTATGAACACGTATTTACTGATATTACCATTAAACCAGCCCATCTTTCCTAGTCCTATAAGGCTGTAAGTGGGATCCTTCTCAATCACCGATGTCAATGCCAGCTCCCAGCAGAGTTCAAAAGACCAAGAAAACAAAAATGAAATCACTCCTGGCTTTCACTGAACAGGCTGAGGATGAGACGGTGATGGAGGAGGGAGGTGCTTTACTATCTTTTAAAACAGGAATCAATGAACCACAGGCACCGCAGGAAACACAGCTCTGGTGCCCTAACTGAGGGTGCCTGGCTGGTGGGACATAGAATCATAGAATCACTTTGGTTGGAAAAGACCTTTAAGACCATCTAGTCCAACCTTTAACCTAACCCTGCCATCCCACCACTAAACCATGTCCCTAACCACCTCATCTATCCTTTTAAATACCTCCAGGGATGAGGACTCCACCACCTCCCTGGGCAGCCCATTCCAGAGCCTGACAACCCTTTTGGTGAAGAAGTTTTTCCTAATGTCTAGCCTAAACCTGCCCTGGTGCAGCTTCAAACCATTCCCCCTCGTCCTATCATCTGTTGCCAGGGAGAAGAGGCCGACCCCCACCTCACTACAGCCTCCTTTCAGGTAGTTGTAGAGGGTGATAAGGTCTCCCCTCAGCCTCCTCTTCTCCAGGCTAAACAACCCCAGTTCCCTCA
>BOSO01008272.1:3705-19165 GCA_018403395.1 Gorsachius goisagi | reverse complement strand
TACAGGGGGACGATCACTTCCCTGCTGCTGCTGGCCACACTATTCCTGATACAAGCCAGGATGCCAAATGCTAAGCTGCTTCTGATTTCTTGGCATTCCACCTGGACTTCTAGCTTTTATGCCTCATCACCTTGATTGGGAGTTGTGACGAACTACATCACCATGGGATTTATTTCCTTTAGCTGGGAAGGGGAACTGATCCTGGCTTGGAGGGAGGCCAGACGTCAGCTCCCGCAAGGGATGACTCACCCCCGAGAGCGTCAGCGCTCAGGAGCTCCGAGCCCCTTGTGCAGTCTCAAACGCAGTTGCCCTTGCAGTATTTTGGTGTGACAGGGAGATGCTCCTCTTCTCATTTTACGGTCGATGAACTGAAAATCGGAGGCCGATTTATTTGTGTGTGCTTTGGGTCATTAAATACATAACTTCCCAGTGTGTTTTGCAGTATAAAACTGAGAAGAAAAACGAGAAAGATTTGATGTTTTGGAGCGATTAAAACTAGGTGAGCATCCCCTACTGACAGTTTTAGTTTGCTACCTTATCATTGTCCAGTGCAGTGGATTTTCCTTGATACTGTTATCATCCACTAAAGAAGGCGGTTTTAAAACTGAGTAGGACTAGCCCTTGTCTAGCTTCATGTCTACCTTCATATTTTAAAGCTGTAATTTCATTTGGTTTTCCTCTGGAGGGCAGCAGATACTTCTGCAGGTTTTCTTTGGGTTTTTTCTTGTCATTCAAAGGCCAGACAAAAAGTGCTATACTGCTCTTTCCAAGTGGATTTTATCGAGATAAAATCACAAATGAGTTGGGAAAAGAATTGCTTTTCTTTTGCTGTAGCTCCCTGGTGGTGAGCACAGAAGGACACAGCACATTACGGAAGAAGGGTGGAGTTTGCAGGTTGTCTATTGACATTATTGCCGTGCTTATACGTACGTCAGATGGTTCAGGATGTGGTTATCCCGTATTTTTTCTGCTGCAGGTGTCCAGCTATTTTTACTGGACCCAAAATTGCTTTTGGAGTAGCCTGTCCTTTGCTTTGCAGATTACTGAGGAAACTATTTACGACACAGACCGTGTGACCAAGTAATTTTAAGTGCATGCAAAAATGAAGTGACTCTGAAGTCAGTGTACTTGCCTTCTGAGCACACAGATCGAGCAATGTGAGAAAACCTGCACTAACAATTTGTGGTTTTTTTCCAGCAGGTAAAGAAAGATTTGTATTTGTGACATAAAATTCACGTTAAATGCTTAGTAAATGGACATATGTGGGAGTTATTTAAGTTGCACTTCCTAAATATTCTAGAGGAGACTGGGTTCAAGATGAATCAGACCTTTTAATTTTGTGCTTCTTGCCTTTAGTTGTTATACGGTGTCACTGCAGTGCTGTTTGGAGGTGGTCAGTGATACTTGGAATAAAGAGTCAAGGTTGAATTTATTTCTCTTTGTACATGAGGATTCAGCCCTTCTCCCTCACTGCTTCCATCAGCAGAGGATGCCACATGGGGAATACTGACAATATTTTACTTGTTTTATAGCGAGGGCACTGCGTTAGGCAGTAACCTGAGATCTGGTCTCTCACCCCTTACTTTGAAAGTGATTATGGTAGCCTTGGATTTTTTCCTCCTTGGGCAAATCATTAGTTACTTTTAGCTTTTGTACAGTGATTCCCTAATGGGGAAAAAGACCTTCAGCCAGGATACTTCTTAAAAAGTCTTTCTGAGCATGACCTTTGATTAAGCCAGTGCAGCATCTGTCTATATAGGCTTCCGTCCACCTAACTTTGAACACATTTTTTTCCCCTTTCGTCCAGTCATTTCTTTACTTTGTCCTAAACTTGAGCTCTGCTTCTATGTCCAACGCTGTCTTTCCAGTGATACGCTGACCTGTGTGGTCTGAATTGTGCAGCACTGAAAGGCTCATCAATCTGGCGTCCTCCTCTTGACGTAATTTTGAATTTGCTTCGTATAATGCTTTGTCTTGATCAGCCTGCTGCAGCTTCTGGTCCCAGTTAATCTGATAAAAAGGATGTGACTCTGTGCAATTTCAACCGGGACAGTACAACCATAGCCTGCCATAGAGGTATAGACTGTTCCTCACCAGGAACCAGCACTGCAAGTCAGACTAAAGAAATAAGTCTTCAAGCTGCGTTGGCCCTTGGACTCCAGCTGATGTCCTGAGTTGGCTTCTGGCTTTCTTGCAGATTCAGACTCTTAGGGTGAATCTGGCCCCGTGGTAAATCACAAAGCTGCAAACCCAGCGGTGCCTATGTGAGAGAAATGATGTGGGACTGGGAGTGATCTGTCTTGGGGAAGTGGGGCACTGCTCTAGCCAGCTGCTACCGGAGAAGTAACTCTGAAACTGTGGCTTTGTAGTCAGTGGAGAGAGCAGGATCTTCATGGGATGGCTCAGAGCACCTAAGCAAGGTTGATGCTTTAAACTGTTTCCAGGTAAACTGGGCAGCTGAGTTAGGGGCTGTAAAGAACTCCCTTTATACCTCTATTTACAAAGTGGTAGGAGATTCTTTTTGCATGAGTGGACCTGACGTGAGTTAAGATTTTGTTTTTTATGGATGCATGAACAGAAGATGACTGTAGAAGTCACCATATTTACATACGTGAAGGTCGCCAACCAAGAGTGTGATTTTTAAAAAGGTAAACTGCTCGGCTTTCATAGCGACTGTTGCAAGTGGAGGCAGGAAATTACTTCCCCGAGAACGTGTTGCTGGTGTTTAGTATTTCCGTAGTACCTCCCTATTGAGGTAATAAACACTTTTTAGACTATTCAGAAGTCTTTGCTTGTGGTGTTTTGGTACGCTTGAGAAAGAAGTTGGCCAAGGAGTGAGGAAAGAATTGCAAAGCCAGAGGGGATCTCTGTTTTGCAGAGGGTGCACAGGGAGACTGAGAAGTTTAAATTTTTATCTGCTGAGAACATCACTTAGGAGACTTGAATGCGCTTCTGGATGGCTATCAAGAAAGGTTGTAGACTTGGTGATAAGCTTCCCTTCTTTAGGAGGGGATTTTTAATGACTGCTAAAGAATCGCTGTAAGACAGATTTTTGGTTTTGTACACTAGAGAAATACATCTTCCTCCGGGAGTTGCGCCCATCAAGCCAAAGTGTTGACTTGATCGCTGATTGCGGCTGCCTTTGCTCTTCCGTGAGGACAGTGAACCAAGAAGGTGTAAAACGCACATGCAAATGAGAATTGCTGCTCCCCATCATTTTGCTCCTCTCACCTGACCCATGAGTCATGAGAGGTTCTGGGCATATTTAACTGCCACTGTGACTCACCACTTAACTCCAAGGGCTGAGCACCTCTTCTCTGAGCCAGGATTTGACTTTTAATTAGCGAACAAGGCCAAAGGAGAACTTGCCCATGTTGAGAAAGGGAGGTGCCAGGAAGGTCCCCTTAGGCTACGGGCCTGCTCAGCTCCCTGGACTGCAACGTCAACCCTGGCTTCTCTCAGTGTATTGAAAAACGCACAGAAATGATTTTTTTAATTCTATTTGAGCAGTATCACGCGTTGCCTGATGTTCGATCTGGTCGTAAATCACGTTGTTAATGGCAGACTAAGAAGGGGATAAAATTACTGGAACCTCATGTTCTGCAATTCAAGTATCTTGTGTACCTGGTATTTATGTGACGATGCTCAGGTGCACAGCAGACATAATAATAACTATTTCCGTAATAGGTCCGTAATCCAAGACTGGTTCGGCTTTACATCCACTCATCAGTCAGTATTCTCTTAAAAGGCTCATTTTCCACTTGCATCATGCGTTGAAGCCCAGAACTTGCAGAAGTGAGTACTGTCAGCTGCGTTTGATTCCTCCTGGAGAAATTGCAGTTCCTAATACCGGACGACACCGTGAGACTGCCTTTTTCTTAGGCTTGTCATCGACTGCTTTTGCCAAGTGTCCTTTTATGTTTCCACCATTAGCTGTGTCTTCCGCTGGGCTGGTGAGCAGGCAGCAATGCTTCCCGCTGCCACAAATGTTTTCATTATCCACGAAGAAATTTCCTTCAGGTATCCCAAAAGCTGTATTGATCTTTTGGCAAGCAGTAAGCAGATAGATCCAGCTACTTCGGAGCCTTTGCTGAAAGAGAAGACATGGGTTTTAAATCACCGCTGCTTAGAGCTGGATTATTGTGTGTCCAGTTTAAGACCTCTTAGCCCATCTGAGGAAGAAAAAAAGCCCCAAGCGCTGGCAGTTTCAGCAGCAGTCGGTTTGATATGTGCAACTCCTGATGCATTTTAAAGCCCAGCTGGAAATCGCTCTTCTTGAACACGCCAGATCAGAGCAATCTTATGAAAAATGTGTTTTGTGTGGTTATAAGATGTTGTGGTTTCTGGAAGGATCGTTACATTCTTTTCTCAAATACCCAGATTAGGTCTCATGTATCAGTATTTCTTCTAATAGAAGCTGCAGTTTCTCCACACGACATACAGTGATCTTGAGGGTCGACAGCTAAGCAACTCCTAATTTTGCTTTTCAATACTGAGGAATAAACCTCCTTTCAAAAGTTCACTCTTTATTTTCAAAGGAAGTCTGTTTTAAGTTTCCCAAATGAGACTTTAGGAATTCTGTTAGAAGATGAAGGTTTCTGCCAGTAAGTCTAATCTTGCTGCCACTGCTGCTGTAATTTTACCAAGATTTAGCCTGGCTGCTTGACTGCAGACATGCAATGATGTTATGTGGGGTACCAAGCGGGCATATTATGCCTATGCTGTTGCAGCTGGCTTTGTGTACCTATTTCGCTGGCCCCACTTGTGAGAAGTTGTAGTGTGCCGTGAATCTCGAGGAAAGAGATCTAAGCAAACGTGCTTGTGGTGGGTTCACCCTGGGTGGACGGCAGGTTCCCACCAAAGCCACTCTGTCCCTGCCCTCCTCAGCTGGATGGGGAGAGAAAACACAAAGAAAGGCTCATGGGTTGAGATAAGGACAGGGAGATCACTCGGCAGTTACCGTCACAGGCAAAACAGACTCGATTTGGGGAAATTAGCTTAATTTATTACCAATCAAATCAGAGTAGGGTAATGAGAAATGAAACCAAATCTTAAAACCCCTTCCCCCCACCCCTCCCTTCTTCCTGGGCTCAACTTCACTCCCGATTTCTCCACCTCCTTCCCACCAGCGGCGCAGGGGGACAGGGAATGGGGGTTGGGGTCAGTTCATCCCACGCTGTCCCTGCCGCTCCTTCCTCCCCAGGGCAGGACTCCTCACACTCCTCCCTGCTCCAGCCTGGGGTCCCCCCACGGCGGACAGTCCCCCACGCACTGCTCCAGCCTGGGTCCTTCCCATGGGATGGGTTTCTTCACCAACTGCTCCAGTGTGGGTCCATCCCTTCCATGGGGTGCAGTCCCTCGGGAGCAGATGGCTCCAGGGTGGGTCCCCATGGGGGTCACCAGCCCTGCCAGCAAACCTGCTCCAGCCTGGGCTCCTCTCCCCACGGGGCCACAGGTCCTGCCAGGAGCCTGGGGAATCTCTGCTCCAGCGCCTGGAGCCACCTCCTCCTCCTTGTGCACTGACCTGGGTGCCAGCAGGGCTGCTCCGCTCACATATTCTCACTCCCGTCTTCACCTGCAGTTGCACAGGTTTTTTTTTTTCCCCCTTCTTAAACACATTATTCCAGAGGTGCTACCACCATCGCTGATGGGCTTGGGCTTGGGCTTGACCAGCAGTGGGGCCACCTTGGAGCTGGCTGGCATTGCCTCTATTGGACACGGGGGAAGCTTCTGGCAGCTTCTCACAGAAGCCACCCCTGCAGCCCCCCTGCTACCAAAACCTTGCCACGCAAACCCCATACAATGCTTTACCTCACCGTTTGTATAGGCGAAGAAGGCGCTCTCCTACAACTCAGATGGCTCAATTGACATACGGTTGCTTGTTACACTAATGTATCTTAATTGTGCTTTCTGAGTACTAATTATGACTCTAGCAAAAATAACCGAGAGCTTTGACTCACTAGCTTCAGTGATTCATGCTGGGGCGATTTAAGAGGTTACTGTTTTCCTTTTATCTACCTTGACCCTCTGCTTGAGGTTACCACTTCCAAAACAGGCAGCTAAACATAGCTGTCCACCCTTCAGCTGCCAGAGTTCACTCTGTGGCAAATTAATGGGATCTGGAACGGATAGCCATTTAAGACAATATGCTACTTCTTTGGCCGCGGGGAGCCCGGCCTGTTAAATTGCCCCGCTACAAATTGCCAGAATTTGATAGTCAGATCTCACCTCTTGACTTGCCATAATGGGTAGGTGCTGTGACAGGTAGGCTCCTGAAGCTCTAGCAGCTCCGGCACAAACCGCTGTGATTGTCGGCTTAAGCTCCTTGTTCTAGCAGTAAATTGGGCAGCCGAGGTGTGGGGGTACTTATCCCGTTCTGCATCCCCTCCTGTGCAGGCAGCAGCTTCTGGCAGAGAAGGAAGGGAATAGCAGGAGGCAGCAACATTGCAAATTGCTGTGGCTGTATCCATCAGAGCTTGTCTGTCGAATCCCTCGGGACATCTGACTGGGCAGTGATTTTTCTGTGCCAGGCAGGAGATAACTGGCTATTGTTTTACTGCCAGATCATTTACAACAGAGATTCTGCCTAAATTTCCTTTTATTCCCAGAGATTTGGAGACTAGTTCCTAACGTTCCAGAGAAGCAGGCAGATTTTTCTTTGTTTTCCAGCTTCGGAGGTGACTCTTCCATGGTGCAGGAGCCATGTTTGCCATTAAAACCTGTTTGTTGTGGAGTGTTTACCCCTAAATGCCTTCAGTATGGATAACGTCTTTCCAGCTTGCAGAATTTGAGGAAATTTACCCCAAAGCTGGCTGGCCTTTGTTGGCACCCTGTTACTTTTGCATTGCTTATTTTCTACTGCAAGACCCAACTTTTAGCTACTGAAGTGTCTGTTATTTGGAAGATACATAAGTGAAAGTCATTTCAGTGGATCCTAATCGTGTTACGGGGAGCTCTTCATCTTTTTTCCTCCTGCAGCTATGGAAAGTGATTGCCTGTCCAGTTATCTGTCCTGTTCAGTATTTCCACAGCTTTTTTTCCTGCATGTAAAATATTCAGGAAAGTAGATGGGAGAAAACCATACCCACATATTACTGTGCATGTGCAACAGGACCTCTGATATTACGTGGCTTTAGGTTTTCTAAGGTGGATGCTGGAGTCAAATATATCTTTGACAGAGGTTTACAAGGTGGTAGTGTTTATTCACATCAGAAGTTGGAGCTACACCAAATTTAGCAATATTTGTAAATGCTATTGATCTGTATTTTATCCTACGGCGGTGGAAAGGATGACGGCCCTAGCGGTCATGACATTGTCAAAGCTAAGTAATGAATTTCAGTGCCTTTTTTTGTACATTTTCAGCAAATTGCTGCTGAACACCTGCCAAAGGGAATACTTTTCTCATCTTTGCTGCTTCACTGCTGTGCGTGTGTAATTTGGCAAGCATAACAAGTTCTCCGGTGACCTGCACTAAAATGTTAATGCTAGGATGGGATCTGAGTGGTCAGCTGGGATTGGTAACTGGAGCTGGAGTTTTACTCATGGCTTGGTCACCGTTATGAATATGAACCTGGCCTGATGATTACTTGGTTCTAATTCAAATGGTGCTGGTGATCCAGAGGTAGTGGCACAAAGAGACGGTGTGGCGTGTACCAAATAAGCTTTCTGGGTTAAATTCCTCCCTGACCCTGAAGGTATTGCACCACCCTGTGTATTACAGAAGTATTGCCTTAGCTGCTGTTGTAGTCTGGTTTTCCATCTGTGCAGAAGATCAAACATGAGCAATTGCTTTGAGCTCCATAAGGATGCAAGCGATCCTAGGCTGATGCTCCCATGCCCTGGAGAGCTAATGTGGGACCTGCGCTACCTTTTTTCCTTCTTTCAGCAGAGATTGCTTTCCAGCCCAAATTAAAATGGGCTGGTAAAATAGGGAGATGGAGTTTATAGTTCCCTCAGCTGTGCTGTGCTTGCCTCATTGATATTGTAAACTGAGATCCACCGCCTTTTAACAGTGCTAAATTAATTTGCAAGAAAAGTCATTTTCTAGTAACATGGTGGGTGCAGTAGGCATGCCAAAAAAAAAAAAAAAAAAAGAGGCAGATTTAATTTTCATACTTCTATGGAAGGATGTCAAGAAGTGGTTTTCGTGTGACTGTTTTGGGAACGCTGGACTAGGCAGAGCAGGGGCTGTTTGCTTTTGAGATACGTCTGTCTGCAGTGTGCTGCAGCTAATGCGCTCTGGGGCGCTCTGCCGCCTCGTGGCCCATCAGTTTGCAAAGTCAAGTGCTCAAAAATGGGGAACTGGCAGAGCTGGGGGTGTTTGTACAGCCTTAATTTGGTCACCCCCCGTCAGGGCCTTGGGTTATACAATTAATTACTTTTTTCTCTTTCTGCAAGACCTTTGCCTGGTTCGCCTCTAGGGATAGATTGTGTGCTGCTCTAAAAATTCAAAAATTAGTGGGAAGGGCTTTTGTTCCTTCAACGTAAATAAGATTCACCTTCTATCTAACAGCTCGGAGGTGAGATGGGGGTTCAGCTTATGGGTTAAGACAGCTTGATTCAGATATTTCTGGGTGGACTGGGTGTGCCCTGGGTCTGCGTCGCTCTCCGGGCGCCGTTGACTGCCACGGGAGATGAAAGCCCCAATGCAATATAGGTGATCCATGAGCTGGATCCCGCACCAAGAATCCTGCCTCCACTGCAGGCTCGGGCAGGAGGTGTTTTCTTCTTCATCTCTGCTTGAGCTTGTGCTGGGTTTTGATGCAGCACCCCTTTTTGCAAGATACTTACATTTCTTCCAGTGTTGGTTCTTGGTCCCGTTCTCCTTTCTAGGTCTTTGCCTTCCCCCACCTCTAGGAAGGCACAAGTAGTCACTCAGATGTTCTCTGTTCTGTCTCCTCTCTGGCATATTTGTCTCATCGTAAGCCAGGTTGTGCCATTCACAGGGGTTTGTAGCCATGATAGGAAATGTTTGGCTTCACTCCTTAGCAGGAACTTGCTCCTTGGGACCAAGACATCATCACTGGAGTTGCGAGGGATGTCTGTGCCTAAGGAGGATGTAGATTTAAGCTACTGTAGCAGCTAAAGACTGCAATACTTTTCCAAAGCAATTGAGCTCAATCACCATTAAAAATTGAATAGCTGTTGGCCCCTTAGTTTGGGGCTACGATGGACGGCGAATGGAGCCAGGGAAATGGCACCATCGGTCCTCGTAGCCTGCCGCAGCAAGGCTCTTCCTGAACGGGTGGGTTTACAAGCACAGAGGGAACAAGCCCGTGTATGTTTTTGCAGCCGCGTGTATGTTTTTGCAGCCCTTTTTTTGAGCAAGATCATATCACAGCTTTATAGGTGAGGGAGTTGCTTTGGCGAGAGAACAGGATTAGCTAACCCATAGCTTTTCACCGGCAGTTTTGGCTGATGATTGCTTTTTTTATTAGCTCTGTTTATAATTTTATTGATACGATTTCTGCGTTTCCTCAAAGCGGCAATGAAACTGTTTTCCTTCCTCAAGCTAAATGTTTATGTCGGAGTGTCAGCTGGGGGCGAGATGAATTCCATTGCATGGGTAGGTGCAGAAGCTACGACGCAAGGTCTTTGCTGGACACTGTCTTTATGCAACAGTAGCTTTTAGGGCATTTAGTTGTCAGAACTGTAAGCAGCACCGCAGCGGCAGAAGTGGTTATTTTCCTCAATAACAGCTAGGAACTGGTTGTTACTAAGAATATGCAACTTTCCCTAGGCCACAGTGAGTCAATATCAGAACTGAAATTGGAGCTAGATTTTTTTTTTTTTTAATACATGAGTCTCACCTAGTGCTGTCTCTCTCATCATCTGTAGCAAGAAAACCTTGAACTTCAGTTTAGATTTAATAAAAGAGACTGTCGTGTCATTTCTTCTATAATTTTAGATATAAGGATTTGTTTTTCCCAAATCCTTTTTTAGCCTGTGTCTGTAACTATATATTGACTATTCCGTGGTAAACTGTCTATATAATTATGACCTAATCATTGATCATATTGATTTGGCGACACACATTTAAATTGTTGCTCTCTCAAGTTTCCCTGAACTAAATTGCACGGCAAAGATGTGAAAAATCAAGGGCAAATCTTGGGCAGCTCCTCATACGAGTTTTAGAACGGGCTTTATTTCACTGCCTGTAGCCAGCTGACGAGCTGCCTGCACTTTGGTGTCAGAGGGGTGACATGGTTTGTTGTTCACGGGGTGTGTTATCTGCTTCTGTACACTCGGATAAAAAGAGAAAGGGATGTAGAGTAAAACCTGTCCTGTGGGAATAGCTGATATCGATTGCCTGGCAGAGGTGGAATTTAACTAAAGGTCAAATAAAATTGTACTGGAATCCCGCATAAGGGACAGCTGAAATGGGACCAAGAGCTACTTCTTTTTAGATTTTATATTGCATGGTGAAAAGATACCAGGATGGCAAAATTGACCACAAAGAAATATTAACCAAACGCATTGCTTTACTCCCCTTGAAATACTGTGTGGGGTAGGGCCACTGCGCTGCACAGAGTTGATGCTTAAAGCAAAGAGTGGGACTCTCTGTTTCGTGTTTATCCTGAATTACTGGACAGAAATTCCCAAATTGTTACTGAGAAATGCATTTGATTCTTTCTAAAGCTTCGTAGCTTAAAATGTCTCCAATTTTCTCTCATTGCGCTAGGCATATTTTTTTCCAAGCTTTTTGTCTGCATCATAAACTGACAAATAGTTTTAAAAATAATACTGTTTGGGGTTGATAACCCTCATGTGTGGGCTTTCTTCTCGCTTCAGAAGTGATTTTGGTGGTTTGGTAATGGGGGGGGGGCATGTAATTACTTGTAAACTATTTTCTTTTCTTAAATAGGAGAGGAGCTGCTGTTTGGCACAGGAAATCTTGCCCTTTTGTAGCGAGCCCAGAGCTTCATAGTGCCTTCAAGCTTCTGGTCATCTGAACCACTTCTTTCTCCTTGCAGTTTTATGAAGACATTTTAGGATGACATTGATGGCTTTGTTTCTTTAGTTGTCATTTTCAAATGCCGTTAGGGGGAATCAAAGGAGATGAAAAGTCTGTACAAGCATCCTGGGAGCGAAAACGGGAGTTTTAGAATGGCCGGTTGAGCGCGCAGGCAACCAACCTGTCACTTCATCCGCATGTTGGCTCGTTGATCTGCTTGTCATGGCTGCTGAAAACCCAACCTGGAATGATCAGCATGATGTGTTGGACTAGCTGCGTCTTCCACGTATAAGATGGGTGGTTGGTTTTTTTACTGGCTTTCATGTATTAGTCTGAAGGAAAATGTGTTCTTTAGATTGAGGATGGGCTTAGGAAGTGGACATTTTACAAGCACTTTATGTATTTTCTTCTTTCAGACATCTTGGAAAAAGTGTTTTGCTGATGTGTTGGACCTCAGTTGTCTCTATTAGGGTAACAGGTTTTGTTTTCTTTAGCTGTTAAAAACCCAAACCACCTCCCTCTTTACGTGGAACGAGTATTGAGGGATTCTTGTTTCCATAGCGCATGTTTTCATGTTATGGCAGATGTACTCTTTTCCCCAGGCTAATTGAAATGAGCTAATATTTCAACAGAACAGCTAGGTTGTAATTGTTGTCTTTGAAGCATTTGACAAACGTGTAACTTTACCTGGATTTCCAAAAATGAAGTCCCTCGCCAAAATCTATTTAAAGATTGTGGGAATAAGAGTGAAGGCCTCGCATGCATAAATAATTGAAAGATATTGGGAAAGGGAATAAACGATCAGTTTACACAGCAGAGGAAGGTTATTAGTCGTGTCCCAGAGGAATCTGTGCTGGAATAGGTGGTCTTGACCATGCTGGGTGGGTGGTGAAGGGGCAGGTGAAAATTAGGGTAGATATGTATAACGATGTGTATGTAGATATCTATATGTAGATAGTGATGTGTATTAAGACAGATTTTTCCTTATTTTACTACAAAACAGTGATCTCCAAGCTGGCTAAGTGCCAGGAACAAGATTTTAAAGTTACAGTAGATAACTGTGAGAAACACAGGCTTGACGCTCAGTATTAGTTAAAAGACCAACTCAGTGTGAGGAATGATAACGAAGGGAGTAGAGAGCAAACTGGGGAATATTGTTATGCTGCCGCATAATTCAGCAGTGCCTTCACAGCTTGAACCTATGTTCAGTTCTTCTTTTTAAAAATAAAGGAAGGGAGAAGGAAAATGATACTGTGGAACCAGAGAGAAAATGTTTGAGAGTGATATAATAAGAGATCTATGAAATCCTGAGCGGCATGGAGAAGACAAAAAAAAGGATAAACATTTATCTCCTGCAGCGCAAGAATTAGGGCTATCAGATGAAATGGGAATTAAATACAAAGGAGGATGTAGTTAGGCTGAGGGGTGACCAAACACACTCATAGGAAAAATATCCATTGAGTGCTGCTAAGTCCTGAAGACACCTACTACTACTGAAGACATCACCTCTGGATCAGGGAGTCCTGAAGAGGAGATAATTTGCAACTGTGAGCAGTTTCAAGGAAAATACCCCTGCAGCTTGCCCTGCTCCTACTGCTGTAATCTAAGCATCTGCAACAGCCGTGAGTCGATGGGATATTGGGCTAAACAGACCTTCAGACTTGCCCCAGGCACTGTTCCTGCATTTCTGGAGCGTGTAGGTGCGTTGTTCCACCTCCAGAGCAGGCCAGTTTGTTAGTGGCACCCCAGTTGCCAGCTGAAGGCAGTTCAGAGACTCAGGTCTCCCTAAGCCTCGGTGCGAGGACGCTGGTAGCTCGTGTCTGGGGTGCATTAAGAGGAGTGTGGCCAGCAGGGCGAGGGAGGTTCTCCTCCCCCTCTACTCTGCCCTGCTGAGACCCCACCTGAAGCTCTGGGTCCAGTTCTGGGCTCCCTGGTTCAAGAAAGATGAGGAACTCCTAGAAAGTGTCCAGAGGAGAGCAACGAGGATGATAAAGGGACTGGAGCATCTCCCCTGCGAGGAAAGGCTGAGGGAGTTGGGCTTGTTCAGCCCGAAGAAGAGAAGACTGAGAGGGGACCTCATCAACACCTACAAATATCTTAAGGGCGGAAGTCAGGAGGACGGAAGCAGTCTCTTTGCAGTGGTGTCCAGCGCCAGGGGCAATGGACACAAACTGAAACACAAGAGGTTCCAGTTGAACATGAGGAAAAACTTCTTTACTCTGAGGGTGACAGAGCCCTGGCCCAGGCTGCCCAGGGGGGCTGTGGAGTCTCCTTCTCTGGAGATATTCAAAGCCCACCTGGATGAAGTCCTGTGTAACATGCTCTGGGTGGCCCTGCTTGAGCAGGGGGGTTGGACTGGATGATCTCCTGAGGTCCCTTCCAACCCTTGTGATTCTGTGATTCTGTCACTGCTTCTGTTCTGGGAGAAATGTGAAGACTTTGGTTTCCAAGACTATGTTTTGGCTTTGCTCGCTGGGACAGATTTGAGCTAGCATAAGGGAGGAGGAGATAAGCACTTTCCTGCCCTTATTAGCTTTATTTCATCTTTTTCCCCTTAAACCTTTAGTTTTGACAGAGTTAGGTAAAAAAGAGGCTCCTGTTAGAGCCACGCATATGGGTTTTTCTTGTTTTAAATATTTCACTCTAGCATATGGTTATTCAGCCTGGTGTTTTCGGTTACAGCTTGCTAATAATTTGTTGCTGAAAAAAAAAAAACATTATCTGTATTGCTCTTGCCTTGAACTTGATGGATGGGAGCTTAGAAAACAAGCCCGCAGTGTTAGAAGGTCCTGGGGGGGTTTCTGTTCACTGTCCTTTTTTTGCCTCCTGAGCTAAGACAAACCTTTCAAGGCCTGCTCAGATGTCCTCTGAGAATAGGCAGTGATTATGGCTTTCGAAATAATTGTGTATTTATTAGCCCAGCATGTATTTATTAGCTGAGCATGGCTCTGTCCTGGCTGTCGTGAACGGCAGGGTCCCTCCGGCAAAGCTACAGCCTCCGTGCCCAGAGGTCCTCTACATGCCGTTGCTCTATGAAATCTGTGAATGATATAAAAATAAACCAAACAACCCCTCCGCCCCCCTCCCTCTCTAGCCAACATCATTACCTCCTTGTCGTTACAGCCAGGCGTTTAATTAGTCCATGCAAATATCCCTACTTTGATTAGGCCTGAAGTGTGTTAACATAACCGTGCCGCTTCTGCGCGTGCTGTGCTTTTTCTTCGGAGGATTTTCAGATGTCAGAGCCATTCTTTGTGGTTACAACTTGGTAAACAAATTAAGAAAGAGAGAAAACTGGTAAGTTCTCGGGGTTTCTTGCTGCAGAATGGATACTATTTTGAAAACAGATCCTAACACCAAGTGTCACAGCGGGAAGGAGCATAATTACGTGTGACTTACCTGCTAGTGGCATTTTACCGAAAAAAAAAGGATTTGTTCTCGCTTATCTTTGAGCAGGTATAAATACTGTTACTTTATCAAAATTGGAAAATTATATTTTAGTCAATAAATAACTGTATTTTAAGTAACTGTATTTTAGTATTTGAAAACTGAACCTTGCAGAACTGATGCTGCTAAGAAACCAAGGCAGTCTGTCGTACTCCTGGTAGGGGTGATAAAGAAAACACTGAAATGTAATAAAAAGGGAAAGTATAAAGCCAAATAACTGGCATTTGAGCTTTCAGAAATATCTGCTCTGGGCAATCATCAAACATGCAACTTTTGAAACATATCGGATGAGTAAGATGCCACCTGTTTTGTTTACTAGCAGGCAATTGTCGGTACTGAACTAATTATTGCTAGCTGTGTTTCAGAGATTGGCATCGTGATAAAGCAGAGCTATTAGAGATCAAGAAGGAGGAGGTCATTTAAGTAATAGGTGAGGATGTGGTACGTAAGATATTTGTGTATCATATCAGAAGTTTTCAGAAACCCATGGTGCTGCTTTCTGTCTTAATTCCACCTGTATAGACGTCACTGTCTGTCTCGAACGCCTGTGGTTGTGTTACACCCAGGACCATCCTCCTTTTAGTCAAGGGCACAA
This sequence comes from Gorsachius goisagi, assembly GCA_018403395.1. Taxonomy (NCBI): domain Eukaryota; kingdom Metazoa; phylum Chordata; class Aves; order Pelecaniformes; family Ardeidae; genus Gorsachius; species Gorsachius goisagi. The sequence continues at coordinate 4,169 of BOSO01008272.1, read as the reverse complement.
GAAGGTTTCTTTTCAAGACATTAGACTTGTGTGAGATGCTGGGTATTCACAGTCTTTGTTGTTCACGAAGTTAAGGCCAGGAACCTTCTGCTGAGGACTCCTTTGGTAGCTGATTAAGTTTCTTGATTTTCCAAGCCAGACCTCCAACACTTCCCTCTTTCCACAAGAGACTAAGCACCAATTCTAAGGCAGGTTTGCAACTGGTTTGGTTTTTGGGTTTTTCTTCTTGGAGGTAGACTAAGGGTAGATGAGCAGCAGTGCCTTTCCCTTCCCAGCTAAGCTGTGACCACTCATTGCAATGTGTATGAGTCTGGAACACCACATTCTGTGGAAATTGCTGCTGTTGGGTAATCCATTAGCAGCAATGGTGATCAAGTAATGCAAGTATTATAGAATCATAGAAGGGTAGAACGTTTTGGGTTGGAAGGGACCCCTAGAGCCCACCCAGCCCAACCCCCCTGCAG
>BOSO01008268.1:0-48766 GCA_018403395.1 Gorsachius goisagi | reverse complement strand
GACCAACCTGATTTCCTTCTGTGACCAGGTGACCTGCCTAGTGGATGAGGGAAAGGCTCTGGATGTTGTCTGCCTGGACTTTAGTAAAGCCTTTGATGCTGTCTCCCACGGCATTCTCCTAGAGAAGCTGGTGGCTCATGATTTAGACAGGGGTACCCTTTGCTGGGTAAAAAAATGGCTGGATAGCAGAGCTCAGAGACTTGTGGTGAATAGAGTTAAATCCAGTTGGTGGCCGGTCACAAGTGGTGTCCCCCAGGGCTCAGTTCTAGGGCCAGTCTTGTTTATTATCTTTATCAATGATCTGGATGAGGGGATTGAGTGCACCCTCAGTAAGTTTGCAGATGACACTAAGGTGGGTGGGAGAGTTGATCTGCTCGAGGGTAGGGAGGCTCTGCAGAGGGAAGCATTAGAGATCCTCACCATCATTACTAGACTTCTTTCTGGCAATCCTCTCCTCATTTAAGAAATGAGGAACTGAGGCATAGTACAGATCAAGTACAGATCTTGTCTTTCAAATCTCTGCTCTGTTCATCAGACCACCTTGGCCACCAGACCACCTCTGGAGACTGACCACTGTTCTACAGAAGAAGTTAGCTCTTTGCGAGGATGAGGTTCTCTATGCCTGTGGATTTGGCCAGATTCTGCTGCTCAGCATTAAAACAAAGGTGGAGAACAGCCAGAAGTGGAACTTGTGGAGAGGACAGCAGAAAGCTCAAAGACCTGCAGCATGATTTTTTTTTTTCTTTAAAACTTCATGTTTTATTAGAGTTTTCAGTAGTGCTTGGTCATATATTCCTAAACAGTCTGTAGAACACATGTAATGCTTCCAAGAAGAGGACAGAGATAGTTCATACCAAAGAAGAAGAAGCTTCATTTTTTTCCCTTTAGGAAATAAGTCTCAGGATTGACTGCTTTGGAAATTTTGTCACAGCCCATTACCTTAGAGTGACCATGTCTTTCACTAAGAACTACAGAATGCTGGTTCTTCCTTTAGCAGTGACCCAGTCATGATTTCTGAGGCTGAATGGGATGAGGGAGTTCATCTATTCTTGCTTGTGCTAGTTTTGGCTGGGATAGAGTTAAATTTCTCCATAGTAGCTAGTATGGGGCTAGGTTTTGGATTTGTGCTGAAAACAGTGTTAATAATACGGAGATGCTTTAGTTGTCGCTGAGCAGGGCTTACACAGAGTCAAGGCCTTTTCTGCCTCTCACCCCACCCCACCAGCGAGGAGGCTGGGGTGCACAAGAAGCTGGGAGGGGACATGGCTAGGGCAGCTGACCCCAGCTGACCAAAGGGATATTCCATACCGTATGATGTCATGCTCAGCACATAAAGCTGGGGGAGGAAGAAGGAAAGGGAGGACATTCAGAGTGATGGTGTTTGTCTTCCCAAGTAACCATCAAACATGACGGAGCCCTGCTTTCCTGGAGAGGGCTGAACCCCTGCCTGCCTATGGGAAGTACTGAATTAATTCCTTGGTTTGCTTTGCTTGCATGCATGGCTTTGGCTTTACCTATTAAACTGTCTTTATCTCAAGCTACGAGTTTTCTCACTTTTACTCTTTTGATTCTCTCCCCCATCCCCCCAGTGAGGAGTGAGCGAGCGGCTGGGTGGTGCTTAGTTGCCATCTGGGGTTAAACCACTACATGGCCATGCACAGATGATGACCCATGGCCTCACTCAAGACAGGCAATCTGTATATCATTAAAATGCAGGATGTTTTCTAAACACAAAGAGTGTGCTCTTTGAAAGATAAAGCAAGGAAGTGTTATAGCCCAGAAGAAATGCAGTCAGGTTAAGAGCCAAATGATGCTTCTTCCATTTTTTTTTTTTTGTTTCTCCTTGGATTTGGGCAATTTTAGTTAAACAACACACAGTCTTCTGCACACTCATCTTCTTCTGCTAACCCAGAGCATTTCCAGTTTTGGGATCCTGATTCGTGTGGTTTAGAGCTTAAATGAAGCCTGAAATGATGGATGCTTTTACTTGTATGCTGCCATGACTAAAAATGAGGCAACCAACAATAACTTAGGTTACGAAGTTCAGTGCATGATTCACACTGGTATGATGAATTTAAGTCTTTTATTTTCTAGGGAACATCATACTGCATTCAGATCAGCTTCCTTTTTAATCCAGTTTAGAAAATATGCTAATGGCACCCGAATGGTGTCATGTCTGCAGTTGTATTTTTATTACATTCTGAGAGTTAAAACCAGCTGCAGCATTATATTCTGTGGATGAATCTTGGAAAGACTATGCCAAGACAAGGGATAAATACATATTGCTACCTTGTGATGGAAAACAACGTGAGATGTCAAGAGAAAGGAGGTAGGAATACTACCTCTGCTTGGAATCAGCAGCAGACACCTCTTGCTTCTTCTTTAACTCCTAGAAGTGCAAAATGCAGTCTCAGGCTTTCTCTTGATGTGGTGAGAATATAGGAAGGTGAGGTGAAAGAAAGAAGTTGGGGCTTCTTTCAGCTTCCTGTTGTCATAGCTTCGGTGTGATTTTATAGCAACAGTGCTGCAATTCCTTCTCCCTCTCAAGGCATTTTGTTTGTAAAACATGCCATCCTGGAAAATCACTGTGTGTTTAGTTGAAGTGAAGATGATCTCCAGAGGTCTTTTCTAACCTCACCCAACCATGGCACACTTCTAATAAGCCCATTTAGCAACCCGCTAGTTCCAAACTCCACAGCCTCACTTCGGCCTCTTTCTGTTTTTCATTGCAAGTTGACCATTTAGGGATTTCACTGTAAAAACAATATGTTTTTCCATCCCCCAGCAAGTGTATTTTTAATGTTGTGTCTATTTTCTGCCTAGATAGATAAAACCCCACTGTATTTGGCATCATTTTCTTCCTTTGGATAGGAAAGATCTAAGTATGTTCTGTACTCTGGAATATAACCCTGAGTTTCCCTGCAAATCTGAAACTAAATGTCTAGAGCAGAAACTTGGCGAGATGTGGGATTCTTTAACATACAGTGCCCTGTAAACTTTTCTAGAAACTCTCTTTTATGATTCAGCATGTTGAGGTCAATATTTTACAGTAATAAGCACTAAGATGACACCAGTTTCTGTGGGCTGCATTAAATTTGGGCTAAAACAGTGAACAGTGAACCATATAATTACAGAGAAATGGGATTTACTGTATGGCGGGGAAGGTTTGGTCAGACCTCCTGAAGTGCAGTCATTATGTATGCTTTGGGGTTTTTCCCTCCCCCTTCCCTTTCCTACAAGACAGTTTAGGTCCGCAAATAAAGTTCTTCACTGATGTATTTGCAAAGCTGAAGTCGGGTATGTTCATTGGTAAAGATGTACTAAACTTCATATATACAGCGGTAGCCAGCTTATTTATTTGTTTTTGATCGTGGCATGGAGGATTGAGTTCTGGAGAGATGAATGTTAATGTCTGGGCTGCAGCTGAAACTGCGCAGCAGTATGACAGCTTGTGGCAATTGCAATTTCCCGATATAGCTACATGCTAGGCATGTGGCTGAGTATTGTGGCTTAACAAGTTATCACCGTCAGAAGTGAACATTGGCTAGCAAACTGGCAGGGCTGGTGTCATGTTTTGAAAACATTAATTCACTTACAGCAATAGTTACTTCTGCAGTTCTTGTTTGCCTGGCTCTGGGTAATTGCTAGTTGGGATGGTTCCACCTATGCTTATTGTGTATTCGGTTTCAAGATGAGCATTAAAGTTTAAATCATTGACCTTGGCTCCAAATTAGAGGATGATTTTGTAAAATGTTCTCTTGCTCCCCCACCCATTTAGCAACCTCCTTGACCTCTGGGGGCTTTATTTCCCTGAAATGCAGAGATAAATCTAACTTTGTTTCCTGATGGTGGGTTATTTGTGTGTTGTTTCAATATGATTTAAAATTATTTATTCTCTCTGTCACTGATCATGGAAACCTTTAAAGTTTTTTTTCTTTCTTTCTTACTTCAGTTTTTGCCTGTGCTCTTTCATTTCAAAAGCAGAAAATAGCTCTTAAAAATATTAGAAAACATGAGCATGTACCTTTTTCTCTCTGACACAAGTCTGTATCAGCATCATTTTGTGTTATGTCCCCATCTTGCCCTGGATGTCAATCACCAGCTGGTCCCGTTCTCCTGCCCCCCCAGTCTCTCTCTTACATCTGAAAGTTATTTTGGACTTCTCTGAACCTTGAATACAAATGTGCTGTAAAATGAAGCAGATTACAGTGGTTTGACAGTTTCTCAGGGGCAAAAAGAACCTTTTCCACAGCGTATGCTGAAACTTCCCTGGTTTTGGCAGTGAGAAGAAATCAAAGGTAGGAGATCTGCTGGCACTGAAATTAACTGTATGGAGTTCATAAGCTTGCAGTATCTCTGTCCAAGACTACAAACTGCACATTAAAGCTGGATTGTTCCACCACTCCCCCTGTCCCAGTATTTCTTACTGCATCTATCATTTGCCATTTGTACATTTGCTCATACTGATAGCTACCTTTTTCTTTCAACTATAATTTCCTTGTGGTTTGTTACTTGGAGATTAGAATCAAACCAAATGTTTTTGATAAAGTATTACTATTTGATCTACAAATCTTTAACTAGTTACAAGTTGGAACATCTTGACTGTTCCTGGTGAAGCTATGTTACTTTGTGCTGGTCCTGATCACATTTTCAAGCTTGTTCCACACTCCCCACTCCCTACTTGCTCTTACCTCAGCATAAGAAGGAAAGGAATTGGTGGCCATGGCAAACTTTTTAAATAGTTCTCATTTAAGAGACAGTTCTTACTATCCATATGTTTTAAACAGTACTTGATACTAAAAAGGAATACTTTGTAGGCTCTCATTGGTGTTAAATGTTACTGCCAAGAAGTGATGTAAATTCTTCATATCACAGGCTGCACTTCACTCTCTATCTAGCCATAAAGCTAACTTGCATACACAGGAATATTATTATTTAATTTTGAAAACTATTGTTCCCTAACCAAATGCTAATTTTAGTATTTGTACCTGTTAAACATGCTGAGTTTTTCCTTGTTATCAATTAAGTATTTCACAGAAATGGTATACATCTGTGAGAATCAAAAAAGGGTAGGAAGTTGTGCTCTACCACAAGGCCCAGGCAAGACTTTATCATTTGCCTTAGTATCTAATATTCAGTCGTTTGCCATACTCCTTCTTTGGTATGTATTTGGTCTTCCCATTTCAAAGGCAGACAAGGTGTAGTTTTTAAAACTGAGGGTGCTGACTTTGCTAGAAATCCAAGGAAAGGAAAATTGCTAGTATTGCTACAGTTATGCTGTAACCAGTGATGGCACACAACACCCATAATGTTACGCCACATTTCTTCTGGAGGATGCAACCAATTGGGATGGTAATGGGAAATCAGCAAGATGAAGTTTAAATGTGAGGTGTGTACTAGATGTTAAGTTCTACTTAAATTTGATGCAAAAATGCAGAATGACAACATCAAAATGGTTCAAAAATCTGGAGCTGAGTAACTGATGTTGTTGCAAAAAAAAAAAGCCCAGCCTTACTTTAGTGTCAGCCTGAGGGGAATATTATTCTCTTCTACTTGGAAGTGGCAAAGTCTCATCTGGGATATTTTTGCTCACTGAGAGAAATGGAGAGACAATTTGGATAACAGCAAAAATTAAAAACACAATTTAAGGAATGCCATATGAAGAAAAATTAATGAATCAGGCTTCTTTGTGGGGCTGGCATGGACTTTCTGTTTGGAAGCACCTATTAATGTTGCAATTTGAGAGTGATGGGTTTTTTTCCATAGATGCTGAGGAAGGATAAGAAGACATTTGACTTAATTTGCAACAAGAGTTTAAGTTAAGTTAGATAATAGAAATTACTTTTTTTTTTTTTTTAAACTGTTGGGCAGATGAACTGCCATTCTGGAGAGCTTCTGAGCATCAGTTTGGATGAATGTCTCTGAGGAGAGCTCCAAGTGTCCTGATCATGTAGCTCTGCTTGGGCTAGATTAGAATAAATAGCTGAAGTCTGTGCTTTCTTTGTCATCATAATACATATTTTTGCATAAACATGTGAAAGACTGTATTATGTAAGAAGGTGAACCTCTTGCCTTGCTACTAATATCCAGTGTTCTCTCCTAAGCAGAAGTCCTTCAATCCAATTCTCATTTCTGAGCCATGCTCTAAACTCATGTGTTCAGGAGTGCCAGGTTTTGTAGCATGGTCATGGTTCCACTAAGACCAATAGTTAAAGGTGATTTAGCTGTTCCTTTGTATCCATTAATGGGCTTAAGAGCATACTTTACTGTCACCTGTAAGTTCATATTCACCTTGTAACCTTCCAGCTCTAAAGTAAACTTTTCTTTTGTTCTGCATCTGATTTTGTTAGTCCAACTGTCAGCATAATGACAGTCAGGTCTAGAGGATGAGGAACAGGCAATAATGAACTGAGATATTTTTGTAATCCTTCAACTTTTATGGAAAGCGATTTTGCAAGGTGTTAATCTTTACAGATTTGTAGGAAAAATGACTCTAAAATGCTGCCTTCCCTATTAATCCTCTCTGATTTCTGAAGCTGTTCAGGGAGGTGGAGGCACACATTATCATTGCTTATTCTTTCTGTTGATGCAGCAAAGATGAAACTAGTGAAGGTGTGCCTTTTTGTTCCTGTAATCCTTCCCAGCAAAGCTCATTCCTGTTTTTCTAACTACAAGGCAAAGCTGTCCTCTCACCTTCTTGTATTTTTTTGCTGGGACAACCTTTTATACCCAAATCTTCAAATAGATCACCAAGCCTTGGGCCACTTGCTTTCACTTTGTTGTTCTGTAACCTTCCTGTCTTTCAAAAGCAGACCTCTCAGAGCCTCCCATCACTGCCTGTTGTTTCAGTCTGGTGGAGTACCTAGAAGTGGAGATGGCATGACACACAGGGTAGTGTAGTGCGAGAGCCTTGCTGCTGTCAATTAACAGTTGTCTTTCTAGATTCATGGCAAAGAATGCGATGCCATTCCTTTGAGCCAAGGAGACCACAAAGATGCAGTAGGTATTTTGCCCTATGTACTTGGTACAGTGGGCAGTAATGAAGTAGTTAAATACACTTTGATATAATAGTCTAATAGCAGCAAGGGGGTAATTTACTGTTTTAGCAATGAGACAAGCAAAGCGTTAAGTGTTGGCACTATTGATGATTCAGGAGAATCTGTTCTGGTCCAGCCCTTAACCCAATTCTTGTATTAAACGTCTGTAAAGTACATTTCTGTCCAGTGGACTACAACAGCGAATTAACTAATTTCATATGTAGTCTAAGTCCAGCAAGCCTCAAAAAGTGTCAGTCAGGGTAAGCCTGACACATTGCAACAGCCATAATGTATGGGATTGGGAGTGTATCATGTGCACACTAAAATAATATCTTTATTTTCACTTTAAAATCATTAAATTCCCGCTCAAATGGCATAGCAACAGAAAAAAACTGGCATGAAATAACAACTCATCAAAATAAACACCAGGATAGCTAAGTTCTTCTCTGTCTTAGTCTTGCTGTGCATGGATTTAGCACAAGGACATGGAACAAAACAGCTCATTCTCAGCTGTGGTCCTTGCAGAACAAGGACACTGCAGGGTGAGTCATGGTAGCAATGGAGCAGCAGCAGCGGCAACACAGAACTGAATTTCCTCCACTTTGTATGTTTAATTCTATCTGTCCTTTTGTCTTCCTCCATTTTAATAAGGAAACATTTACTAATAGTTGGAATATCCTTGTTTGTTGTAAGTGCACCTTTGCAGGTTGCAAATTCTATATATTAATTTCCATTTTCTAGCTCTGTTTTGTTTGTAAAAGTAGAAGCTGAATGAAACCATAAAAAAATACACACTTGAACAGGTTGAAAAGACTGTCAGCAGGTCTGAGTGCAATGCTCACCATTATGAGGGCTGAGGACTGTTCAAGCACCACTCCCTGACTCTCTGCACTGGATCTATCATGACACCGTAGTCAATAGCAACAATTTTTTTTAGGGTTATATATTTAGGTAAATAGAGACAAATGCTTATCATTGGAAGGTGATGGCATGTTTCTTGCAGTTGACAATGGTGAGAGTGGTATGTATTCGCTACAGGTTAATTGACACTGAAATATGTTAATATTTTTCTCAAAGATAAACTTTCCATTAGTTATCCTTAGTTCTGTATTTCTTCTCCCATATCATGCAACTGGTATTGAGGGTGTAATGCTTAGGCATGTTGCCTGGTATTATTCAGTATATTCAGATACATGCAGCTAATCATTAGGAATTCAGTGTGCAGGGTTACTTGTGTTTATCTCGAAGTTATTTATTTTTGTATATCATAGTATTTGCTTTGCTAATATTTGGGTCTTGGTAGCAGACAGAGAGAACTATTTTCTCATGATCTACTGTGCTGTCTTCCTTGGACTGATTTTTCACTTCTGTTTTATAGCTGGTCTGAATGTATCATCCACTTGGATTCATTATCCATTCACTTCCATTGTTTATGCTCTAATGTGTGGAGAGATTTGGGACATGAAAGTGAACCTATCCAAGGAGGGGGAGCAAGGTTTGTAGAAGGGGGCACATATATGTTGTAAAAGATCTCCACTTCCAAACTCATGTTTCTGGGAGCTCCCAGTTTAATTCAGTGGTGGTTCAAAACTACACTCTTCATAGCAAAAGCCTGCTGGTTTGCCTCCCAGGTGTTCTGGCACTGGCTTCCCATGGATGCCCGGGCTGCCTCTTCTTTCTTCTGATTCTCTGAAGTGAGAGTGTGCTCTCCACAACCCCTGCATGTGACACAGCATTCCCAGCGCCTGCGAACTGTGAGTGCTTTTTACATGTCTCCCAAGAAATTTCCTTTGATCGGTGTTTTTGCCTCAGCTTGTGGCTGCATCTAGGTGCATTTTATTCTCCTATGGTCGCGCTTTCCCTAAGCATAGACTGGTGCATGAGTGCAGTAGAGGGGTGGACTGAAAGTGGCGGGGTAGGGCTATTCTGAGTCATGGCAGTGTCAGCCATGGCCTTTTGTGGAAATGCTCTCCTGAGGGAACCCATTTACTCAGCCAGGTCATAAAAGGGTCCCAAAGCACATCCAAAAACTCAGATGGAGAAGGTGTTGAGGAGAAAATTTCACTCCATGAAAAGTGTTGTGAAAAAGTAAGGAGATGCTTCTTTTTGGTTGTTTATCTATGAAAAGTATTCACAGCATGAGATTGTCTGATCCACATACAGAAATACCTTGCTGAGCAATCTGGGACTGCATTAATGCTAGGATTAGTGGGAGTTTGTATCCCTGTGGTGGTTACTAGTATTCTTCTATAAGTCTGGAGCATTTTCTCCACTCAAAAAAAATTATACTGATGTAAGAAAAAACAAAAGAAATCATACTTCTAAACTGAAATGCACTACACATGCAAATCTGAGTGTGGGACTGAGAGCAGCAGAGATGTCAGCAGGTTGAAGTTTGACTTATTGAGTCAGTCAGGTTAATCTGTTCTAAAGCAGCAGGCTTCAAGCCAGAGGAAGACCTACTGTTGATGCAGGCTGATTGTGAGGTTAATACAAAACAAATTTGGGGCAAAAAAAGAGGTATCAGGGTCCTTCATGGTATTTATATTATTTTAATTTCTATTGCAGGGAGGTTTGAATAAGTTCCTGCATAAGATTCCACACTGAGTACAATTTTAAAAAGCACTAGATATCAGCTTAGCATGGCTAAGTCCAGTTGTTTGAAAGCGGGAGAAATTAGCTTGCTTGTTAAAAAGGCTGTGCTGTTTCTGGTGTACTGACTTGGCTTGGTCTGAGTTTGGTATCCCTGTCCTGTGCTGCCTTTACATCTATAAAAACCTAAAAGTTTACAGGACAATAAAGCAAGATGCAATACTAACAATCGTATTATCATATTAGGATTGATTCTGTTCAAACAGTGATGCTCATAGTGTAGGAATTCCCTAAGAATACTGTGAATTGCGTACATCTCCCTAAGGCTGCCTGAACAACCTCACCCATACCAAGAAGTTTTTAAACTCTGGGTTTGCTACACTCTCTGGGAAGACTGTATTTCTTTAAGCAGACAAAAATTACCTTTTCCAACTTAAGAGAATGGGGCATTAGGAGTACCTATGGAACATAACAGGAGCCATTTTAGGAGACCAATAATGCATGAATAAGGGTATCTTGCCTGTAAATGGTTAATTTTTTTCCTAGAAAATTGTGAAATGATAAAATTCAATATATCATTTCAGAAAAAAAAATATTTTTTAGGAATAAAATTCAAAATCAAAATGAAAGAATGCTGGATGGTTCTGAAGCTTCTGTTACTATAGAAAAGTGTTTAATTCCTGAAACGCCCTTGGACAAAGTACCCTATACTTTTACAGTTAAGTACACTTACTGCAGTGGGAACAGAGAAAGTGCGCCTATGTGTGTTTTCCTTTGAACCATGTCCTTAGCTGTACTGAAAACACAATATATGTTTCTGGTAGAGCGACTGTTCCATTTCATATTTATGGGTAAATCAGTACCCAAAACCAATGGTAAAATCTAGTGATCTTGTAGATGAAGAAAACGCCCTGTAATTTGCTATTGGCATCACAACTCTTGGGATTTTAATCTTTATTCAAAAAATATATGTATTTAAACACAGGATCTTCATAAAAAATGTTCAGACCACATGTAGACAAACATTGACTAGACAATTTACCGCATCCTATGCAATTCACAACTCTAAAAAGAAATTTAGTCTCCTCTCTTTTTTTTTTTCTTTTGTATATTTTTCAAAAAAAATGCTTTGCTTCTAGATTTAGCAGCAAAGAGTTTGTTTGGACATGAGTCTAGACATACTGTGATTTGAAGGGAACAGGTACATTCCACACATCCTGCCAGAAAATCTATTGATTCCCTACTTAGTGTCACTGCTGGAAAGAGCAGGCTGAGCAGAACAACTCAGTGAGTGAATGGGTTAGCTGTGCAGGGGAATCTGGCTTTCTGGATGGGAGTGTACTATTCAAATTAGATTAAAAAATAGCAAAATCTGCTGAAGGAAGCATTTGGGTGTTTCTCTCTGGAGCCATTCTGCCTGAAGGCTGATGTTTTCAATTTGACTGCTGTGTATGTACCAGCAGACACACAAATGCGTTGTACTTTGCCTTAGAGTCTTCATGTGTTTCATCAAATGACTGCTTAATGTAAAAAAAAAAAAACCAGCCTCTTGGAGCAGGATTTGGAACCCAGGTTATCCTATTTCCCAGAGAGTGCCCTAGATGGATTGGCTAGAAAGTAACATTCCTGGCCCACTAAATCTTGAATTCCTTTACGAAGGTGGAACAGCTCCAGTAGAAAGAACTAAACCCACCACATTTTCTTCTACTCCAAATAGTCTGTACATCTGCTGCTAGAGCACTCTCCCAGGCAGTGAAGGACGAGGGCTTAACTCCTTTCGTTGAACACACCCAGGGTTCCCATGTCCTGTGTAAGTGTGCTAGTCATGGACCTGTTGGTTAAAGAAAACCAACCAAAACTCAAATGGCTGCCCTGTCATGCTTTAAAAGAAGCCTATAGTGTTAAGCTCTCAAGTCTCAGGATTTGGAAAGATTTAAGACCTCATTTCTCCCAGGCTCTGGTGGCCTTCTGTCGATGTGAATCCTCTCTTGGGTCCCAGTCCTCCTGCACACTTATATACAAACACTGAGGGCTAGGATGAAGGATTTGGGACTCACGGTGATGTTCTTAGTCCTGCCAGCGATGAGCAAAAGTTTGGGTAGAATGGATGTATCCCACAGATCAAGGCCTGGCTGTGTGGCTGGTGTCTCAGGCACAGCTTTGGCGTCATCGCAGAAATGAGGATTTCTGGGGAGAGATGGGTCCCTCTCACAAAGAGGGGGCAGAGCACCATTTCCAGCAGCCTTACTGACCTGGTAAGGATGGCTTTGAAGGATGTTCATTAAAAGACAGAGACTGTTGCCCACAGCTAAGTGAAGGAATAGGCAACAGAGGGGAAGTGTACCGGGGACATGGCACCCTGCAAAGTTCTTGTACTATACTTGAGAAGGCAGGGCAATGGGGGCCTGTTGCGAGCACCTGTACATGAGCACACTAGCTTGGGAAACAAGCAGGAGAAGCTGGAAATGTGCACAGCCACAGATCTCTGACCTCTCTGAGATTACAGAGACAGTTCTTGTGATTGCAAAGCTTCAGTGAGTGGGTGCAGGATAATTAGGAGGGGCAGGATGGGAAGATGAGTTCGGGGCACTCTATGCAAGGAGCAGCTCAAACCTGGGGAGCTCTTTACCAGAAGGAAAAGGCCATTTGAGCTCATGGTTACGAACCAGAGGGGAGGCCAATAAAAAGGATGATTGTGGTGGGAAACTGCTACAGACTACCCAGTCAGGAAGAGGAGGTGGATAAAGCCTATTTCAGAGAATCAAAAGACACCTCATGAAAGAAAAAAAGGTACTGGTGGTTGATGAATCACTCCAATATCTTCTGGAAGGGCAGGAGTGTGGAAGGCAAGTAATCCAGGGGATTTCTGGAGTATCTTTGGGACAGTTTTTGATGCAAATATTGGATGAAACAGTAAGGGGAAGGTCTCTGCTGGACATGTTTTTTATGAACAGGGAGTAAGTAGTTGGGAATGGGGTAGTCAGTGGTAGTCTTGGCTACACGGACGATGAGCTAGTAGTGGTTAATATCCTGCAGGAAGCAAGCAAGTACCAAAGACCAGAACATGGACTTCAGGAGAACACATTTGTTCTTGTTCAGGGATCTAGCAAGCAGGATCATGTGGGAGGCTGTCCTGAAGAGTAGAAGAGCTCATCCTTTAGAGGGAAGGAAAGTTTGTTGTTTGTCAAGGACAGTGTCCTCAAAGCACAAGAATGATCCATCCTAATTTGTGAGAAAATAGGCAGGGATAACAGGAGACCAGGCTGGATGACGGGTGTACTCTTGGCTGGGGTCAAATGGAAAAAGGAAGTGTTCAGGGGTAGAAACAGGGATGGGATAAAAAAGAAAGAATATGGAAATGCCAGACACATGTGGGGATGGAATTAGAGAAGCTAAAGCTCATCTGGTATTGCAAATGGAGAGGGATGTAAGAGGTAAGAAAGAGTACTTCTGCAGGTATGTAGGAAGCAAAATGAAAGACTGACAAAATCTGGTGTCCCTATTGAAAGGGAAGACAATCTAATGAAAAAAGGGCTTGAAAAATGTTGGTGTGCTCAGTGTTGTCTTTCCCTTGCTCTTTCCTGGCAAGGTCTGTTTTCAGGCTTCCAACATCTCTGTGCAAAGATTATGGGAAACAGGTGCTATCTACAGTAGAGAATGATCAAATTCAAGACCAAATAAGGGAACTAGACATATACAAATCCATGGAGAGTGCTGAGGGAGCTAACTGTCCTCTTTGAAAGGTCATAGCAATTGGGAAAGATTTAAAAAAGTCAAGTGTCACACTTTTCTTAAAAAAAAAAGGCAAAAAGGAAAACCCAGGGAACTACAGGCCTCACCTCAGACTCCGGAAGATAGTGGAGCAAATCCTCCCAGAAGTCATGTCCAGGCATATGAAGGACAGGATGATGAGAGGGAACAGCCAACACAGATTCCCCAAGGGAAAGCTGTGACTGGTTGACCTGTGTTCTTTGATGAGATGAGGGTAGAGCAGTGGATGTAATTTCCATTGACTTTAGCAGCTCAGTCAACACAGTCTCCATAGTACCCTTGCAGTTCAGCCAGGGAGATATGGATAATGTGTGGACTACAAGATGGGTGAAACCTGACTGGACCACTGCACTCAAAGGGTTGTGGTTTGAAATCCATCTGGTTGCTGGGTACTAGTGCCTTTCCTGAGGGGTTATACTGCTGAGGCTGATACTGCTTAGCATTCCTCATCAATGACCTAGTCAATGGGACTTCAAGCTCAGAAAGTTCACAGATGACACCAAACTGGGAGTGGTGATTTAAAGGCTGCAAGTCAAAGCTAGCAGATAGTGGGACCTTGGTAGTCTGGAGGTGTGACCAGATGACCTCTAGAAATCCCTACCATCCTAAACTAGCCTATGACTCTTTTCCATGCCAGAAACCAGGTTTTCAAAAGTGAGATGGCTTGAAATGAGATCAAAATCCATCTGAGATGAGATTTATTTGCTTTTGAAGGGCTGCAATCTAATGCCATGTTGAGGTGATTATGCAGGTGGTTAACAGAAAAAAATACAATGAAAAGTCTACTATCTCTGTATGTGTTCTGTTAACTTATTTGATAAAGAAAAATGTCTCAAAATCTATGTATATAGCCAGGGTACAAAAAGAAACCTAATTCCCCATTCCCACAGATATTGTTGGAAGGAACTGCTTAAAAGGAAAGTCAGTCTTGCAACATTTCTGAATATAACTGCTACAAAAAGTGTCTTAAATCAACCAGTGAGGGTTTTTTTAAAAAACATTTCAATCCTTTATTGAACTAGTCATATTAAATTATTTCCAGAAGACATGTAATTCAAGAATGATCTGACCAATTTTGAAATATGTTTTATTTTAAATGCTATGAATAAATCATACTTAGATGCTCATAAATTATGTTACTTTGAAAGGGGATCATAAATAGCAAAAGATGCTTAATAAAAAAATTATGGTGTCTTGCAAATGAATAGCTGGCTACTTAATGTCAGGATATTGCAATGTAGAAAGTATTGACTATTCATTGAAATTAATGCTCATGGCCAAGTGAGTATTATTAAACTTTAGCAAATAATCTTTATAGCTTTTGAAACAGTCTCATTCTGGAAGATCATAATGTCTCAGTCGTTAAATGAAAATGAGATAGTAGCTATATAATGGCAAGCACTATTGAATTAACTTCTAAAAGAAACTCACTAAATGCTTAATACTAACACTGGGCTGAGAGAAATGCAGCTGCAAAGAATTTTGTTAAATGCTCAATGTTTCATTTGATTTTAATGGAAAATTTATGAAAGACTGCTGTTAAGGCTGGGTAGGGGAGATGATCACTATCATTCTTTTATTAGTATAATCAAGGGACTTAATTTTTCTTAGCCCTTTAATTGTTCCTTCATCTTCCTCAGCCCCATGCCTTGCTTCTTAAGAGCATGTGTTTATCAAAAAATATTTAGATGTAAGCTGGAGGATAGGTTTCAAAAAGCAACGATTTTTTTTTTCAAATTGGAATACCATTCATTTTTAAATGAAAGGAACAAATTAATTCCTCACAGGTCATGGTCAAATGTTATTCCCCCACTAGAAATATGTATGCCAATTCTACCGAGAGGGTTATTTGTATCTTGAAGTTATGTCTGTTGTCTAGGATGTGGGGACTTGGCCACTGGCAACCAGTCAGAACCATTTAAGGGAAGGATTTGCTCATCAGTTTTGAACTTGGAAATGGTGGGGTTTGGACATCTCATTAATTAATTTTGTGAGTGATGATTCAAGACTCACCAAAACATTTTTTCCCACATTTACTGAATTGTGCATTGTATCCTTTTTTAATGACTGTGCCAGATCTCAGAGAGACGTCTGCACGAAGTGTTCTAGATGCCACATTTTCCATGCTTAAAAAAGGTAAAAATTTAAAAAGGCTTTTTTGTCCACTGATGTAAAAAAAAAGGTACAAGAAAAGCAGATATTTAGCATGAGCAAAT
The DNA here is from genome assembly GCA_018403395.1 of Gorsachius goisagi. Lineage (NCBI taxonomy): Eukaryota > Metazoa > Chordata > Aves > Pelecaniformes > Ardeidae > Gorsachius > Gorsachius goisagi. The sequence continues at coordinate 33,150 of BOSO01008268.1, read as the reverse complement.
TGTAGAAATGTGAAGAACAATATAAGATAGAGAGCTGTATTGACTTTAGTTTCACTCTAAAGCTTGGCCAGCTCAAAGGTGAGTTGCAGTAGCTCACGTTCAGCATGGGACTGCAGTACGTCAGGCGTAGCAAGGGATTGCTGTGAGGTGGATGTGTTTGCCTGAGTTGGGAAATGCAGAAAAGAACTTCCATTACTGTAAATAAACAGCTGAAATAAATGCAGCTATCACATTTTATAGCAGATAACTGAGGCATAGCTTTTTCTCTCTCCATTAATACTGACTGACATAGCAGGTGCACCCTACTTCACATGCTTTGGATGAGCAGATGTTTAGTTGTCCTTACTGAAAGGGCTGGAATTCCCTCATTCTCCTCCAGAGTTGGCCCATAGTCCTTGTTTCCTTAAAAAAAACTATATAGGGTTGTTATGTGCTTTGTGATTAGCGTGCAGCCTTAAGAGAAGGAGACATGTACTCATTTGCAGTAAACTATATTGTGTCTGTACACTGCATAAATTATGGAGTTTGTAATGCCTTGCTTTCTTCTTGAACCTTTGTATTTCTTCTGACCCTTCTACCTTCAATAGTTTGCCTTTTCCAGAGGACTAAGCACGCTCTCTCACAAAATGCTTGTTCACAGCTCTTTCTTTTAGTGGGCGATAGATTTCTGCTAAAGAACAATGTTCAAAGAATAAATAATGCCCAAAACGATCAGAGAACAATTTATGAGTTTCAGTAATGTAGACAGAAAAACCTTTAGGAAAAAAGGATTACTTATACCTGTTGAAAATCCTTTGTACTTAATGTTTAATGTAGCTCTACACTTACATGCATTTTGTCTGTAAAGTGGCAGGCATAACTACAGCAATGAATAACGAGAATAGTTCCTATGATATATCTTTCCCTGGGTAACTAAATTGTAATTATTCACAGAGATGAATTTATAGGCCTCAGATAAGCATTATTCAGAGTATTTTCTACAGTTCTACCATAGCCTAAATATATATACATATATGCAGTAAAATTGGATTTAGATGGGTGTTGTTCACACCTTTTCGGTATGAACAAAAATAGGTGCCATTGCATTTATTTGTAAATACCCTTGCTCTGAATGTAGCTGTCAGGAAGCAGTGTCAGATCATATCATAAAAGAAAGCAGGAGGGCTGAGTGCATGGTGTGGTGCCGACAACTGAACATGTACTTCTGGAAATGACTTACAGAATGGAGGCTCTTTAGCTGTAGTTATAAAATCTACCATTTGAATTTCTGCGTGAAATTCACAGACTCCAGCTGCCAATAAATCAGTCTGCATTTCCATCTTCTTCCAAATAACCTTCGATGAGGTCACCCAAAAAGAGATAAACAACAATGTTTAATGCAAATATGTGCCTCTGTTGTTGCAATGGGAATTACAAGATGAGGCATCTCTGAAAGATAACTTGAACATGGTATTTCTTTTTTATTTTCCAATAAATGATGACTTGGATGAAGACTTCTCAGAAGAAGCCAAAGTGAACAGTAAATTATATTATTTTCTTTATGTGCTGTACATGCTGGTTATGTGTTGGGGGACGACTTGGGATTTTAAAAAGAACATTTGCAATATCATACTGCAAAGTTTGAGAGGAGGCCATTAAGCAAATTGGGAATCTTATATGTGGAGGAAGTATTATGTTCAAGGCTTCAGTGCTTGCTATGATTAGAGTGCTCTTTGTGGGAGATTTGTTAAGATTTCTTCATCCTGGACACCTGCCAAGCTTAAGGCTTTAATGCTCTGAGATTGAGTCACGGAAGTGGGGACTGACTGCTCTCAGAGTTTGTGACTTGCCAGGAGGTGGGCGTGGGAGGTAGTATGCAAGGAAGAAAGAAGAGGGGCATGAAAAATAATCTTGATATTCTCTGATAATTTCTTGTTTAGAAAAAATAAGCCCATGGCTTCAGGTTGTTGATCCGTTTTCCAAACTTGCCAACAAAAATGGGACATTTTACAGATGTGATCTCTTGTTCCAGGCTGATGGCAGAAAAAATGTCTAGGTGTTTGGTATAAAAAAAACTGGAAAAACAAGGATTAACATGGTACTGAACATGGATAGTTAAATATAGTATCAGTCCATGAAAATTATCAAGTGAAATGAATAATTTCTACACAGAAAGTAATTTCTTTTAACTTTTTTCATTTGTTAACCACTAGAAATCTCTAGTGGATCTCTGCATGACTGATTTAAGCTTGCTGAAAATAGACTAGCTTTTCTGGATCTTGTTTTATGGATTCTGACTGTACAGCCCCTGAGTCTCTTAGAAGCATATGCTGAAAATCATTAGATAAACAGAAATTGCACAGACAGTAAGAAATGACAGCATTCTGAGAACCGTTTAACCAAATTAGATCAGTGTAATCAAGTATTCGACCTTTCTCAGAGCATGTGAGGAGGCTAATACACAAAGCTCAAATGCTTTTTGGAGGGACAAATGGTAACGGATGGGTTTTGAAAAAACTGCTGAAAACTGGGGTACGGCTGCAGGATTACACACAGAGGACTGGATCCTGAAATCAAGGCAAGACAAATGCCTGGAATGTATCCGCCTTTGATATGTTAACATTCACAAAGCCTGGCTAGCTCAGGCTTCACAGATACTGCTTTTCAGCTGGGAGATGAGGACTGAGGCCACGAGGGAGCTACTTCATCAATCTCACATCAGCCATAACTGAACCTGTCTGTGCTCCAAGTGAGCTGAGGACAGAGAAGCACAGGTTAGCCTAAATTGCTCTCACTGTTGAATTTGCCTTTACCCTGGTATATGCTGCCTGTGCTTGTACATCAGCTGATATCCTCTTGCTCGGAAGTTAGTCTTAGTGATAGCTCTCTGCTCTTCATGTCTTATGCATGTTTGTGTCTGACGTACTGCAACTACATGAGGTTCAGACATAGACCTGGGAAGCGTGGGTAGTTCCGAATATATATTAAGCTTGCATCCAAATTGATCTTTTTTGTGTGTTTGGTTCCGTGTTCAGGTTTAGAGGTGGATGTATGCAGCTGTGTAGGATGGGCTTGATTTGTTGCTGTCTATTTTCCTGTACCTAACTAAAATGTGAGAAAGTAGTGACATAGGAAAGACAGTTTATGTGTGCAAAAGTGTTGACATAGAGGTCCCTGTGATACCTTACAGAGGGATTTATAATATTGGGGAAGAAATGGGACCATTAACATTATCAATTTTGACTTCATCCAGAATGCAGACTGTAGATCCAGGCCATTTCCACATCTACTCCACAAATTAAGTTTGATCTATAAATGCCTGGTATGTACAGACATGGGAATTCATAGTGCTAAGGAAAATAGCTTTTTTTTTTCAGTGGAGGGAGGGTAATCCAGGCTAAATGGGTATGTCCAGAAAGAGCGAGGGAATGAGCTCAAGAACCAGACACCAGGTCATTATATACAGATAGCTATTAAGTTGCTTTCTGGCTCGGCTCCAACCACCTCTCTCCTAGACAGCACTTAAACATGGTTGAGGTGACAGTACATCATTGGGACTGCTCCCAGTGGTCAGTACAAGCAAAACTGCAATAAATTTGCCTTCTTCTATCCTATTCAGTCTTCCACCTCTATCCACAAAGCCTGTCACCATCAAACATGTCCTCTTGCCAGAGCCAGGGCATGCAAAACACTGACCACAGCCCTCTTATTTCAGAGACTTCAAATGGAGAAAACAGAAAAAATTATAATTGTCCCTTAAGAAGTCATAGTCCAGGATTCTACCTCCATGTTTCACAGGCACAGCAGAGCTGCGAGTAGCGTGCTGCAGTGCAATGTGCCCATTGACCCGTACCACAAGACCTCACCAGCTGCAGGACTGTCCCCCTACCAGCCTCTGCCTCTGCCAGCTGCCTTCTGGAAATATCTTTGAGCTTTTTTAGTCCTTGATGAGAAATAGTACAGCACAGACAAAATACTGGCTGGCTCTTGGACTGTTGTGGTGCGTACCTTTCCAACCGCTGAGGGTATAGAAATGGCTTCGGCACTGATTAAACTCTCTCAGGTCCTGACACAAGTCACAGCTCCTCCTCACAACATCGGTATTATCCACAGACCACTTGCATGGGAAGTAAGCCCCTGGAGGGTTTGTAACAGAGGATCTAGGAGGATAAATTGGTGCTCTTCTCTGTGGATTTTAAGCTTCCATGGCCATCTGTGCTGACTGGCTGCCTTCCCAGGTGTTTTGCACTTGAAGGAGAGAGAAGACTCCAAAAAAGCCCCTCAAAGCCCAACAGTTGTCATAATCTTTTTAATACCCCTGAATTTGAGTGTTTGCTTCTCTGTCTGCCTGCTGTCTGCTGTAAAAACCCAAGTGTTTGAAATCCAGACAATATTTCCTGTTGGTCTGAAGTTTTAAGATAGAGTGACATGAGGCTTAATAGCAATAAAATAAGTTATGGAAGTTCACGGGGTATTTCAGAGAAGAGGAAGGATATTGATGTTCACAGATGTTATTGATGTTATTTTATTTATTTATTGTGAAGAATCAAATAAAATCGGAGCATAAACAACTTGCTAGTTAAGTAGAAAATGATATCTACCTAACCATTTGTTTCTATACTGCAGTGAGTGAGTTACAGTGAATATGGAGGACTCTGTTCTTCAGCAAGGCAATGCAGCAATTCAGTTGTTTCCTTCAGAGGCTGAAGAAATGGGGACATGCTGTTTCAGTCTCTCTTCTGGTGTTAATACACCAGCCCTTACCCCAAGGAAAACTCTCATTGTTCTCATTTCATTCTTGGAGACTTTGCAGCTGAAATGCTGCATTGCCCCTTTCTGAGTCACATGTGATTGCAGCTGCTTAGCATATATATGCATGAATTCACTCAATTTCAGTAGGGAATTTTTAGGCTAAAGCCTGCATATTACAGTTTAAAGAAAGAGAAAAAGGAGGGAAAGGGAATGAAGGGAGAAGACTTAAAACTTCCCCTGAATGCCATTATAAGATGCAGGTTTATTTGAAGGTTCTATAGACAGCAAAGAGAACGTTTATTTCCACTGCACCTTTTACATTTTAATCTAAATAAATATTGCCCTAAAGCAGGAAAGGAAATTATTCTTCCTTTTGATGGTCTCTGAGGTAAATCTTTCAGTATGTTCCCCAAATGTCTTTATTTCTTATTTTATCTTTCCAAGGCCAATATTCCTACCTCTTAGGTTCTTCAGGCTTTTTATTTGTCTGTTGTGTGAGAATGTCCCGGGGTGGAAAGCATCCATCGACACCAGGACAAGGCCATTTAAAAGGAAGTTTTTTCCAATGTAAAGAATGTGGACTCAAACACTGGATTTCACAGTTAATCATAAAAACGAGATAAAAGCTTTTCTTCCAGGGATATGAATAGCAGAAGAGATGCTAATATATGTATGCACATGTGTGTGCATATGCATGTAAATAGGCACATTATATATATACATCTATACATAATATAAAGACCTATTCCTTCTTTCATTGGAGCAAGGAGAATTCTCCCATGGATTTTGTTTTGCACAACAGGGGCACAGTTACAGCAACCTAAAAAAAACCATTAAGGCCTTGACTGAAGTGCTTAAGCATCTGAGAAGCCTATTGAATTCATGGGGCTTCTTCACATACTTAAGAGTTTGGCATGTGTGTAAATACTTCTCTATAGCAGGGTCACAAGGCCTCAATTCAGCTCTTATGAAACTCAGTGGAAAGATTCCTTTGGATTTTAAAAGCAGTTGGATGGCTTTGCAGCGTGTCTTTTTTATGCTAATGCAGAGTGAGCCAGCCGTATTGCAGGAACATGTGGTACACGTTAAAAGTTTTAGAGGTTGCGAGCAGTAGCAACCTTACACCAACAACGTTTATCCAGATTGATAAAAAGATACGAATAAAAAGGCGTTCCCAGATGGGCAGAAGGCAGTGAGTGCCTTCCAGAAAGGGCAGCATGGAGCGAGCTCTGGCTGGGGAGTCGGTGGTGGTGGCAGGAGGGTGCTGGGGGAGCCCAGGAGAAAGGCTGAAGATAAGCTCATTATTTGGACGTATCGGGGAGACAGCTGCGTTGTCACACCCCACGTACACCTGGGAGTGCAGGGGGAACTCCTGCTGTGAGGAGATGACGCCAGCCAGGGAGGAAGAGCAACATCCATCCGTCTCAGAGACTGGGATTTGGCACCCGCTGGGGCCAAATTTCTGGGGAAGAAAGAACACACTGGGAGCTGCTGCAGCATAACTGCAAATGTAAAACAATCGTCGCTTTGACACAGAGCCTGCTGAAAAGGCTTTCTCTACAATTGCGTTAAATTATCTCAAGCAATCTGTTCTGGTCCAAATTTCTATTACTCCAGAGCTGAAGGGCACCAGCAGAGGAGGTGCGATGGAGAGGCATGCAGAGAGGCACCCCTGAGAGATGCACTGCACATGTCTTTTGTACTGAGAAGCACTCAGGGAGCTGGATGGGACCTAGAAAAGTGATGGTATTCCAGCTCACGCTCAATTGCTCCTGGAATGCTACTTACAGGCATTACTTTAACAAGAAAATTTGGAGGAAGCCTGGAGAGGGCAATGCAGTTGTAATGGGCATGGTTCAGTAAAAATGATAAAAATCACAGGTAAATGCTAATTCTATAGGGAGACCTAATTACCTGTGGCATTTGCAGGAAATGGATTGCAAGGAGTCCCAGATGACTAATCTAAGGAGATAAAAGGAGATAATTAGGAACTGGAAATGCCTGAATATTTTCAAAATTTCAGTATGGAGAAATGAAGAGAAGAAAAATAATTCTGTTTTGACCTGTTCTGTTGGCAAGGACAGATGTAAGAAAGGGGGATATTTAGGCTGGCTGACATAGAGAAAGTCTGTCTGTTCCAATGAGTCCGTAAGACATTAAAAAGGAATGAATGGTAAACCCCTCACTCTCTATTGCACTCAAAGCGAGACTTGGCAAAATTGAAAAACAGAATGAAGGGGTAGGCAAAGAACAAGAAATGAACCAAAAAACTTTAAAGGTGCTCGAGATCTGTATTTCAATAAGGAATCATCTAGGTTTCTGTGCATTCATTTAAGTAAATTCTATATATCTGTCCCTTTAAATATGCTGTATAGTATGCCCAGTCTTTTTTTTTTTTTTTGTCTCCCCAGGTTGAAATTCAGCTTTAGGTAGTACTTGACTGTCAGGTGTGTACAGCACTCCTTTGCGCTGAGTATTTCCATCTTCTTATCCTACACGACCTCAGTTCTCATTAGGAGAAAATCTGCCTTCTCTTCCTCTGATGAGTAAGTGCCCTTTTCTACTGTCCTTTCATTTATGAAAATGTTCTTCGTCTTTCATCCTGCCTTTTCCATAATCTCATCACTCTTGTACTTCAGCTGTTTCTCAGGGCCTAGCTCTGACTGATATAAAACTATGAGTTAGTTTCCTCAACAATCTTCATAAACATTTTGCTTCAAAAGATACAATAACATATAATTTGATTCCTTTTTAGTTCAAGGCTCAAAATTTTTGCCTGCATGAGGGTGGAGCATAGGATGGTCAAAAGACAAATGGATATTGCTCTCACTTTCCTCCAAGCAATTTTTTAAACCAGAAAACCTAACCCAAAATGTAGCCCTTGCCAGAATGACAGGAAGACTTGGCACCAATGGCACCTGCTCCCTGCCTGTTCATGCATCCCCTCCCAATCTCTTCCATCTATCATTGACATGGACCCACAGCACCCACATTCAGCATCCATCTTTTGTCCCCATTTAGTGCTCCTGCCCTCCTGTTCCCATCTACAGCTCAGGGGCCACTATTGTTCTATTTCCTTATTACTTCAAGTTTCAGTTAGGTTAGCTGGGACAATAAGATGTATCTGGTAAACTGACAACCTCAGGTGGTGATATTGTGCAATGTTTGCTTAATTGCCTTGGTAGAATTATGCTGTTTATTTTGTTACTCAACTAGAAATGATAGGCCGTTTAAAGTTTAGAAATTTGGTTGATAAGTGGGAAGATAAACATAATAATATTGCCTACTAGAGAGGGTAATCTAAGACTGCACTGACTAAAGAACAGCTATGCTACATAATTGTGCTGGGTGGGAGGAGGAGTCAACACTTTTATTACCCAGATGTGTTGAGGCAAGGAGGTCCAGTTTCACTCTGAGAGGGGCTGAGTTGGTTTTCCCATCCTTTCTCTCCTGGGTGTGTATGTTATGTATTTACATAAAGGTCTTAGGCCAGCACTGCAAAACACTGCTACAGAAATAGATAAATAAAGCTCCTTAAAACGCCGTGAAGGTGGGGGTAGAGTTTACCCATTTCAAGCAGTGGAAGCAAATGAGTGGACACGGGACTCATTCAAGAAGAGGCGCAGAGGCCATTGCAAAGGTGGGGCTGGAAACCTTGAGTCTTTAATCCCAGGCCTGTGCCTGTGTTTGGCAAGGGAAGATGTCCTGTTGAATGTTGGATGCGTGCTTAACCATTCCCAAGTGCCTGTCATTCCAACCATACTTTCAGTTATTAGCATTTAAGTGATTAATATTTAAGTTTTGTGAACACGTGTTCTTTTGGCAAGGAAAATGTTATACAGCTTCATTCTATACAAGTGAGATTTATTCTTCTAGCATGAAGTACTAGTAAATTGGCTGTGGGGCTATCTAGCTTTTCGGTAATGACACCATGATTGGTAAGTCTGATTACCTTGAAAAGAACAACATACTTGGTCTCAGAGTTTCTCCTGATGTTTCTGTAATCCGCAAGCAGATTCATTTATGCTTAGGATGTCCAGTTCTCTCAAGGGTGTGCCATTAAGTGTGCTGCTGCTAAGGTAGGGTCAGAAGCTTTAGGGCTAAGCTGCAGGTTTTCAGCAAGCTTTGTGCTCTTGCAGCATTGCTCTGCATGGCAGATGGAGGCTCAGTGCTCAGAGCAGAGGCCCCCTACCAACGACAACTGTATCCTCACATCTTGGCAAAATTTCATGGGGGAAACAAAGAGAAGAAAAAAAAACCATTTTGTATTTTGACCTGTTCTATTAGGAACGATAGAAGTAAGAGGGGGAAATTATTTATGCTGCTTGGTACAGAGCCAGCATCCTCTTGGCTAACGTCCTCCTGCCCTCAGGACAGGAGTGTAGCTATATGCTGGCTGGTGAACTAGTGAAAGCAATCAAACCCACCCTTGCCTGAGAAGCAACAGAGAACTTCAGGAGTCACTCTGTGGTCTGCTAAAGGTGCTTTGTTATGCTCCCTGTGCTGGTGGGTTAATTGGGCCTTTTTTGCTTCCTCGCAGTGCAGCTAACTTGTTTTAGGATGGGAGATCAGCAGTACCCAGAAGTCGGCCAGGCTCCTCCAGCTCCTGGGTGGGGAGGAAGGGGAAGAGTAGAAAACAGGGAGGGGAAAAAGTCCATTTCCAGATAAGAGTGTTGAAAGGTTGAAAACAGGGAGAAGTCTGCTTTTCTGCTCAAAGTTTACTCATTGATAGGGACTCAGTTCTTGGCTGCTTCTGCTTCTTGGATGCATATGTTTAGAATTTGTAGAGCTTTGTGTTCTGCTTTTGCAAATTAGAATGTCAGTTGCGGAAAATGGTAAATTATCAGGATGCTCACAGGAGATGACATCTGTTACCAGTATCTTATATGGGCTTTTATTCAATTTTGTCATCAGGAGTCCTCATGATTGCTTCAGTGTTGTCCGTGTGTGCACCCCTTCCCCCCCCCCCCCCCCCCGCCTTTTATCTATCTGTCTCTCTGTCTTTATACAACAATCTCCTGCACATTACTGACACTTGGTAGAAATCATGGAACTGATGTGACTTCTAATAACCGGCTAAAACTAAATCTCACTTTTCAAGAAGAAATTTCATGTTGAAGACCTTCCTGGTCTGTACTGTTAGAATTCCTTATCTTGTGCTTCCTTTCTAAAAATAGTCTTCAATACTGTCAAAAAAACATTGCCTTCATCCGTTACAATTAACCACACACACTTATGAAACAGGAATGAATATATTCCCCACTTTTTTTTCTCTCTCTTTTGTTTTTACTTCATGACACCGCAGTGCTTTGTACAGTTGCTTTACTGTTTTCCCTGGATGTTCAGTTCCTTGTTTGTGCTGTTCTTTCACATAGTAACAAGAAGAAAATATCTTTCAGAATAGGGAGATGGGAATATGACTATTAAGGCACAAACACTACCAAGAATGATACAGGGAGAGGCGTTGTACATTAAATGGTTCGACCCTAAACTAGAGTTCAGTAACACTTTGTGTTTGTCTGATTTGGATACAATGTGATTTCAGTTCTTGTCATTGGAGAAAAAGAATATGCAAAATCCTGCCAGCGGAAGGTTATGCCATTTCTTCCCCAGACTTATATTTTCCTGGCCTAAAGACACTGAACTTTAGGATGTCTATTGGTGCAGTTCCACACCGCTGTGCCTTCCCAGATCAGATAGAAATTCTGGTCATGAATTCAGTAGATATGAAGATGACTATTAAAAAAACACATTAAAAATAAAAAGATCTTTTTTAGACATAACAGGTTTGACTGATTACCCTTTATTTTAATAAACATTAGTGTGAGAGTATCGTTTGGTTTTAATCAGGATTTTTAGGATTAGGTAGCAAGAAATTAATTCCAGTTTCTTTTGTATAGGTTCCATACGGGTGATAACATGATCCTTAATTCTTGTTTTTCCTCTCCTTCTCTGTAAGACTTCAGACAGCTGAAAGTATCCTAACTGCTGATAAACAGCATGTCATATTCATTCAGAACCAAGGCTAAAGTTTTAAAGTCTGATCCCTCAATAGCATTAGCAAAATGTTCACTATTCTCTCCCTGTTTTTAATTATAAAATTTGGATAACTGACAAGTTGTAATTATTCTGCGCTATAGTTCTGAATAATACTTTCAGCCACACTCTCAGACATCATCAATTAATATTGTTCCAATGATATCAATGAACCTGTATGTCTTGGGGGCCAGATTCAGTCACCCACACGTGTCTGATGCCATATGAGATAGATACCCTCAAGTAGCTCACTTGGCCTCTGACAGCCCTTGCAGAAGGGCACCTCCCTCCCTCCCATAGGTCCTGTGTTATGTTATCTGTCAGCTCAAAGGACATCTCAGATGGCACTACACACCTATGGCCAGTCAACATACCAGCTCTGCCTCCTGAGAGCTTAATTTATAGCTTTTTGAAATTGTAGACAAGGAATGAACAGGTTAAAACACATGTCCTCTAGAGAATCTCTGGGGACAGTTCTTGCAGTGATTTTTTAAATTAAAGCCACCTGCCCCTCCAAGTTATATCCATTTCTACCTGACAGACATTTCTCTTATTTTTCTTACTCTTTTAAAATCATTTAGTGTGTAAGTGCTGGCAAAAAGCCTGACCTACAATCACCAAGTAATGCCATCAGGATTGATGTATTAACTGTCTTGGTTAACCTGTAAGGTTAATAGGGAGATGCTCTTAGCTAACTGTGTCATATCCTCATTAATCCATGATGCTGGAACATAGTAAAGGTTTGGGAATATTCCTCAGTAGAGTACAGAGGGCATAGTAAGGGTTTTCCTGCCTTCAGTGGATCAAGAAGAATTAATAAGCTTTACAACCACTATTCATCTTCTTCTCCTCTGTTAATATATTTTCCCGATGCCTCCTCCTACTCTCTGTGTAAGTTTTAATATTGGAATTGCCAATATAAGAGTTAGCTTTTTGTGTCTATTCTGAAGATGGCTAGAACCAGATATTTGAAAGAAAATATTAATAATTAAAACCCATGAGAATCTCATCTGGTAGATGGGAGTTCCTCTGTCCCCTGGGAAATGTTGGAGATTGGGATAAATTCTGAAAAGTCATTTCATACCCTTTTCTATGCTTTTGTAATATTTATGATAGTTGCTATGATACTGGGTAACTTAGTTCTTTCTGAAAATATGATTATTATTTCAGTTTATCTAGGTTTTTGGCCACACTGACATCCTGGAGAAACAAAATCCAAGATCAAATTGCATAACAAGATTTATACCTATTACTTCCTGACATGGGTGAATGCCTCTTTACTCTTATTTCATATGACAGAGAATAGAAATGTAACTTCTCTGAAGCTTTTCTAAGACATGTAGTACCGAGCTTTGTAGTTGTTCCAGTTTTAAGAATTTTTCAGTGACTGTTTCCTGTCATCTTTCTCCCAGTCATCCCTAACTGCAGAATCTCCATTCATACTGCATGACCCAAGTATTCGTTGTATATCTCACTGTTATTTTTTCTGACTGACTTGCACTCCACTTTGTTTTTTCATTCACTAGTTGAGTGGTCTATAGATTACTGTGGGAGTTGCTCTCAATTAGGGTCCTGGCAGTAGTGTGGAAAGTGCATGCTGAATAATGGTTGGAAAGTTGTCACCAACAATTGCCGTATGTTTTCTGGATCTTTTCCAGCTGATTTGGTAAGATTCTTGATATTCAGATGAATATTCAGATATTCATTTATCTGGTTATGTATGAATGCTAGTTTAACTCTGAAATGGTCGTGAACAGGTATTTCAGTATTAGCTGAAGAATATTGCTTATGAAGGAGTTAATAGATGGTGCATGGGTAAAATTCAGCCTTTTACTTACAATGTTTGAAGGCTAGTGGTCTTCATTTGTTTTAAGCACATAAAATCACACAGCCTTTCAGTGCTCTGGCCATCTTTGCTAACCAAATGAATACAGGTATCTTTGCCAACTTAATTAGGGACTCTTTGTTTCAAACATAAATCAGTATTACCAAATCCCCACATTCATCGCTGGTTTGAGATGGTCGGGCACCTCGCAGCTGGCGGAGGATGGCTGTGCTTGCTGGGAGGGAGGCCCCACGGGTCAGCAGTCTTGGGCCAGGCTGGGCTGGTGGTGGAGGGCCTGAAGTGGCGCCCACCAGCAAATGCCCAGCTCTGCATCACCCCGCTCAGCAGAACCAGAGGGGATCCAGGAGGAACAAAGAGGTATTTGAGGATTATACAGGTCTGACAGCAACATTTGGCTTCCAGTGGAGTCATACAGATCCAACTGGCTGTATTCAAGCACTCGCCTGATTCATATGAACTGCATTAGAGTGATTCCTTTATTTTCTCCATAGTCTGGAGATATTCTTTTCAGGCCTTGCAAATATAGTTCAACAAATATTAAGTAGGATGACTAGAGAATTCCTGCATTTTCAAGCCCTGTTTTCTGCTACCACAGTAAACTCCTTCTCATCTCACTAATTAACGTTTCAAGCTCGGAAACAAACTGATTTTTTGCTCTTGTTTTTTCTATAAAGTACCAGTCTGATGGTAGAAACTTCTTTAATTCCCTATATTATTTTCTTCACATCCAGTTTATGCCCAGTCGTTTTCATGCATTTGTTGCAGATGAGCTGAGATTACTCCTGTGCCTCCCCCGTTTCCTTTCTGGCACTGACAGGCAGCAGTCCTTATCTTGCTAGTTAACCTCCTGCAAATGGGTAAAATAATTTCTATGGCCTTCTCCCATTGGATTGGCTCTTCTTTTTCCTGTTTGCTCTCCTTTTCAAAAAAAAAAAAAAAAGAAATCTAATTCCTTCTGTAGGGAAGCTGTTCAGATCCTTTCCTGACGATGCATCCCCAAATTGTGTAATTTGTAAATTACATTACCATATAACTTGAGCCAGCTCACCAATGAAAGTGCTGTAGAAGCCTAGTCCCAAAATACATGATTTCTGAATAACAAATAAATAAGCTCACCCAGCTGCCTGTGCGTTCTGGTATTCATTAGGCAAGAGGAGTACATACTGAAGTGCCTGGTCAACAAATGCTAAATAAATGACACTCCACATTTGCATTATTTTCAATGATGATGTTATACCAGCACCACTGGTGTCTGAGTCATGAGCAGCTGTTCTGGAATCTGTCAAAATCACTAGGCAGGATATTAGCATTAATAAGTCAATGCTTTTCATTCAGCATCCCATTTTAAAGGCAGGAACACTGAGGGAAGCCAAGAAACGTGTTTTTCGCAAAGCTGTAGAACATCAGTGACAGCATTAGTGACTGTCAGGTATGCTTCGTCAGCCTGTCTAAGCCATGTGACTGGAGATTACGTACCCCATATCTGAGCACAGCATAAACAACAACAGCAACAACAGTAAAGATTTGGGTTGTTTGGGTACTCAAAATGAAACTGGTCATTGAGTAGCGAAAAGGAGTCAAATGATCCTTGGCCGCGGCCAAGGAAATCACCTCTCCCACTTGATTGAAGATTACATACAGGCAAGCAGAAAGGCATTCACCCAAGAAGGCTTTCCTTGAAGGAACTTTGACCTGTTCCCAGATAACCTTTCCTATGTTCCTGTTTCTAACCCCAGCTTCTGCACAACCACAGCAAACAGCCTCTGAGAGGTTTACCCCAGCTGTACAGCCTGGGTTCCCCAAGGACTGACTAGGCAGCAAGCTAATGCCTTTTTTGTTGTCCCTCTGCCTCTGTAACATAGGCAAAATATCTTTTTCATGTGTTTACATAATTATTTGCAAAGTAATCCGCAAGATCTGTGAATCTTTTGGCAGAGTATTTCTACTAGGTGTTTCTATATAGTTTACTTGTGAGAGGGAAAGACACTCGTTGTATCTGCTATCAGTAAAATGCGCCAATGCACAGGGCTATGGTCTGTGAACATGAAACTATGAATATTCAAGGAAGTTGTCTAGAGATCCTCTAAAGAACATATTCTGCTCATCCATCCAACCACCCAAGCATGAGATAGTCAGGTATAAACTATTTATAGTGAATATTTGTCAGGCTTAGCCATTTCCCCCTTCTTTGCAAATTACCCAGAAAAGAATGATGATTTTTATGACTGGTGCACATTTGCTTTTTCTGAGTGAAGGTTAGCATGTGGCTGAGTGCATGGTTTCTTTCTACATTGTAAATTCTCAATAATGCTAGCAGCATTGCTTGAAATGGCTGATAGTTGGAATAGCAAAACCAGAGAATATCACTGGTCTGATTTACAGGAATAAAGTTTTCCTGGTTTCAGCTCCTCTTATGAACTTATCTTCCTCCTGCTTCAGAGTTCACACAGGTGGCAACATATGACTATTTTCTAGTAGTTCAGATCTCTAGGGAAAGAGTGAGTTGAGTAAATGACAGTTTGCCTGCTATGGACAGTGTCACCCTGCGGCA
The DNA here is from genome assembly GCA_018403395.1 of Gorsachius goisagi. Taxonomy (NCBI): domain Eukaryota; kingdom Metazoa; phylum Chordata; class Aves; order Pelecaniformes; family Ardeidae; genus Gorsachius; species Gorsachius goisagi. Next base: position 17,986 of record BOSO01008268.1, on the reverse strand, counting down.
ATTCTTCGGAAGGTGAAAGCACAGAGAAAGAGCAGGGAAGGAGAGTGATTTGCAGAAAAAATGGGATCCTAGAAGAATTGGGAATGGACTCACCTCACTAGCCAGAAGGAGGAGAGTGGCTGGAGTTGCTTTTTCTATAGGATAAAAGAGAAACAGGGTTTCAAGAGAAAGAGGCCTTTGGAAATCAGGACTCGGACCTTGTAATGGGGAGTTTAAGAAGGAACATTGGATGTGAGGGGAAAAGATTACTTTGACACTGAACCGCCATCGTATTTTCATTGTAGTCTCAAAAAGGTACATCATGGTGTGTGGAAATCCTAGAGTGCTGGTACAGTGGGGAGTGTGGTGAGAAGGTGGAGCCTCATGTGGGGTTGGCTGTCCCATGGTCTAGCTTTGACAAGCAGTATGTATTACCTTCATTAGATGTCAAACTCTGTAAAACTGGGCCAGTTCCTTGGTTCTTAATTGTATGGATTGTTCCACTGAAAGAAAGCGTGGGAGTGTTTTAAGGAGGGAAAGATGGGAACACTTTCTTCCACTTCAAACACATTCTTTTCTCTTTTTCCATACAAAAAAGCAATGTATTGTGCCATACACAAAGATCCAAGTAACAAAAAGGGGAAAATATCTGGATTGCTTCCTAACAGACAGAAATTAGATTTTTTGGCTGCTTAATAGAACTAACACTCATTTTTTTCTATCCAGATTAGTATCATTCACATGCATGTGCAGAGGCGAGCAAAATGACCATCCATCTAATCAAACACATTTAATTTATTATCTTCATGTGAGAGGTCCCCAGAGCATAGCTGACTGATGGATGTTCAAGGATGTTTGATACTTTTGTAGGCAACCAAACTTCACTGTAGTGGCCAGCCACACTTATTTCTGTTGGTGCAATCACAGCTGTCCTTGCAAACCATGGGGGCACTGTATGTGTTCCCACCTGTGATGGGGACCCCTGCACAGCCTCATCTTCATTTGTCTGAGGGAGCAGCCATTTCTTAGTGCTTTTTCTCTTGAAACATAGTGCTCTCCCTCCTCACCCTGTGAGGGTCAGGGTGTCTGGAATGTGTGAGTGCGTGCTCTGATAGCACCCACACAACCATGTGTTTGGATAGTAAACACTAGTCTTAGCAGGAGCTGAGGCTCTTATTTAAATGTTGCAAAGTGTTCAGGAGTGTGGTTTTTGCTTTGCTTGCTGAGCCATATTTAAGAACAGGCTTTCCAAGACTGTGAGGAATGGCTAAAATTGGCAGCCTTCCTGCGGTGCTTCTCGCCTGCAGCACGCCATGGGTGCCACAGCCTTGCAGGCTCACAGGGTGCCCGGGGAGCCCAGCGGCAGAGACGGACCAGGGGGCAAAGGGAGGTGCTGCTTTTGATTTTCCATGCTCAGCGCTACAGTCACATGCTTCCTGCAGGCTTAACGGCATCACATTACAAATGGAAAATAGAATGTTTTTTTTCTGTCCCTAAATGTAATTTTTAATATGTTTTAAAGCAATGTTCTTCCTGGTTACTCCTTTATAATGGGCAGGTGATACGTCAGTGCACCAGAAGCTATTGTCTCGTAGTGAACTCTCCCTATTGCTTATCCGAGCCTAACAGCATATACAGCGTGACATCAGCAGCCCAATGACTCATACACCAAGATACCATAGGTGTGTTCCTATATCCTGGAGATCAGAAAAATCCTACGCAGAAGACTTGGCTTGTTTTTCCTATCCTGTTATAGAAACTACGTGCACAGGCTCTAATAGCATTAAACATCTGTAAATGAAGTCTTTCTGCTTCTTATCAGAAGATAAACTGCCTGTTTAAAAAAGGCGGTGCCAAGACAGGGAGAGCCTCTTAAAAGGGCATAGGCTGCTGATTGTAGCTGTCTGGGGAGAGATTTTGCATGTAAAATATTTTAATATTGTCACAGAGAACACCTGTGCTCCTGTTCTGGGGGAGAGTCCAACCAGTCTGAAGCCTGTGACACATCAGAAGCTTAAACAAGCTCAGAAGTTTGACATATAGCCAAAAATGTATAAAAAAAGGATACAAGCTGCATATGTGCAGGGCGACGCTACAGCTCCTCCCCCTCCTGCAAAAATAAAACTGTAGATAGAGTATTTATAAGCAGTTTACAACTTTTGTCCCTGATAAAAGGCAGTAGGCAGTTTTACTGAAGGCATTTAACAAAGCACTGGTTTCCTTCAGTTCTCATTTATTCAAATAACTTCTTACACATCCCATTCCAGTAAGTATGTAGGATTACGACTTTCACCTGCTTGTCTCTTTGATCTCACTGATATGTTTCCCATGTAGCGCTTGGTTCAGTTCCTCTTCCATAGCATACAGAAATGGAGGAGGCATTAGGGTGTCTGCTGAAGCAGGCTGGAATAGTTCCACCCTAGCAATATTTCAGAGGGAAAAAACAGGGGGAAGAAAACTTGAAGGTTGAGTGTTATGGACAATTGGCTGCCCCTCAAAAGACTTGGTGGTTTATGGAGAAAAGACTTGCTTGGTTATCCAAAAACCAGGCTAAGAACCTTATAAAAACAGGCTCGTTCAAGAGGTTTCTGGAATTTTCTATTTCACATCAAAAAAAAAGAGAAAAACCCCAACCTTTCATAGGGCATTTCAGTATTCCTGCTTTTACTCCCAGCTGGAACAGAGAAGGGCAGAGTCACGCACAAATGCAGAATAATGAGAGCATTACAGCAAGAGCTGCTGAATCTCACAGAAATGATCTGAACTTCAGGAGATGTTTGAGAAAGTGGGCAGCAACCGAATTCCACTGTTACCTGAGCTCCCGTGCTCTACGGTGCTATTGAGCTGGGAACCACTGGAGCCTGCGGAAGCAGGAGGTGCTCTCTTTGTATTTGTATTTCCATGGCAGTGCAGCAAAGGAGTTGTCCGGTCTCTTTTCCTCAAGAGATCTGCCAAATCACTCCTCTTCATAGAGTGAGTTGGTAGAAGCAATTGGGTTGGCATTCCTGCAGAAAATTTAGCCTTGTTGCAGCTTCATACATGGTTATGCTAGTTGTAGGCATCATTCAAGTATTTCACCAATATTTTTAATTACTAAGGATTCAGTGGGATTTTTCAACTGATGCTTTAAAAGCTCAGTTGTCTCAAATGATTCTTTTTCATTAGGATGAGCTTTCTAATTTTTCTGATATACTTGAATATAATTCTGAAGGTTCAGGAACTTAATTTTTTTATCACTGAGATTCCTAGATCTGAAAACCTTTTAAAAGCCCTGCTACGTTCTTGTGAGACAGGGGTTAGGCTGGGAAACTGGAACGCTAGAGAGGCAAGGAAGACATTTGCGAGTCTCTAATTTTCAGAAGCCTGCTAATGATAACTGTGCTGGGGCAGGTTTTACTGGGGCCTGTGGATCTGTACACCTTCTGCCCCCCAAAAAGAGATCCAAGGGACAACTAGGGATAGTGGTGTCCATAGGTTTGTCCCCGACCCTCAGCAGCGCAGCTCTGAAGAACCAAAGAAAGCCAGAAAAAAACCTACTAGCTCACTCCCATCCTTCAGCTGCAGGATACATTACATAAGTATAGTGATCATATAAGGCAGCGTAGTGGTCTTGCAGAAAGAGAGGTTATTCCAGGGTATTCGTACTTTATCCAGGCATTTAACCGGAACGGCCAATTGAGCTGGCTCAATGCAGAGTTAGGCTCTTGCTGTGACCTACCCTGCTTTTCTTCATGGGCTGCTGCTGAGGCTTTCTAGCATCCTAAGTTAGGTATGCGTCTGCTCTGACAGTTCCATCTCTCACACAGTAATTGCTGGTTGCGTTGTGCTAAGTGCAAAATTGCAGCATGCTGATTTAACCTGGGACGTTAAGGCAGGCGCACACTGGCTTTTGGAGCTCGTTATTTAAGTGAGAATCTCCTGAAGCACCTCTTCTGTTTTGGTATTGAAAATAATTCGGGTTTGACTAAAAGCCTAGTGAAATCAGCTGAAATCTTTCTGTGGGTTTCAGCATATGTGAAGGTCTGTATGAGAATGAAAGAAACCAATGTAAAATCCTGTGTAATATTTAGCTGAGGGAGCTTAAGTGCCTGGACAATGTCCTGTGCAACCTGCTCTAGGTGAACCTGCTTTAGCAGGGGGGTTGGTCTCGATGATCTCCACAGGTCCCTTCCGACCCTTGCCATTCTGTGGTTCTGTGAAATCCAGAAGCTGAGGGTGTGAGTCAGTTAAGGGATAATAAGCAACTCCTCCTCATGCCTTGAATGATGGTGTTATGCTCCATGATGGCAGGGAGAACATGAGAAATGAGAAAAGCAAAATTTTATCTGACGTGTGCAATGTCATGAGGGCAAGCATCACACACAATAAGTATGAGTGACAAAATAGATTAACTGCCAGAAATTCTCCGTTTCTGGAATAAAAAGAAGCACATTTTTGTACAGAACAAATATGAAATTGTTTTTGGTTTAGAAATATCCACAAATGGTCTAATCCCAGGCAAACTGTTTTATCCTTTCTTTTCCCGCACTCCAAGTTTTAAATAGAAAAGTATGAAAATTTATTCCTCTATGTCTGACACTAAATAATTCATCAAAATGCTGCAACTGCTGTGAGAGAGGATCCTGTGGACCATTAGCTTGTAAAACCAGACTGATGAGCTAATAACTAATTGCTCGCAGGAGAAATGTTCAGCATTTTGCTGCATGTTTTGGTTACTGAGAATACATTTAATTCATTATTAGCATTTTTCCACATGAAAAGGCTTTATACATTTTTGGGGTTTTTTTTTAATCATAACTCAAAATTCCTCATGAGAGAGTAACGGAAAATTTAAGTTAATCAGGGTCATGGCCATTACATTTAGCTGAGTACATCTAATTCTTTAATAAAATTGTTTTCTACAGCTATTTTCTTGGATTTTTATTCACCTTAATCAAGGTTTCACACAGAAATTGATAATAAACCGGGGTGGGAGGGAATCCTAAATAATTTCAATGTGATTTTTGTTAGAGACAGTCCTTCAGAATTTCTGCCTTCATAAGCAGATTCTCTTGTACCATTACCTATGGAATAGCATTTCTATGTGAGAAATGGAATATGGAAGAAGCCTTGTAGCCCTGATGGGTGATCAGGGCACAGTTGTGCTAGATGTAGTATGCACATATATCAAAAACACACTCCCAGACCTGAATGAACTGCAACTAGAAGTTACAGATGCTTCCATAAACCATAACTTTACTACAGCTTATAGTGTTACTGACATCAACAGGGTCACTTGCTGCCATGATGTCTACATGTAAAGTTGTGTAAATGCCTTAGGATTTGTAGACACAGAAGAGGACCTGCTCCGGGTGTCCATGTCACTATATGTACTAAGTGGAGCATGCTGAGCTGGGCTGCGTCTGTGCAGGAGTTGTGCTGATGATCCATTTGCTTTTATTTTCTGGAAAGCCAAAAAGATGAACCAGGTTTTCTCCTGTCAGAATTTCATCCACGAGTTTTCAAAACTCTGGCCCTCGCTCATACCAGGCCTCATCCTGGCCAGTTGCAAGATTCACTTGTTAGCCAATTACTGGGTTTTTGTCAGCTTGGATTAACATCAGAACAAATTATATTAGTCTTCCAAGAGAAGTGACGTTTGACCGTAAATATCAATATTGGTGGTAAGATAGGGTAAGGTAGGGTAGCTGGAAAGGTAAAAGATGGCCATAAAGACAAAGTAAGTAACTTACGTAGCAAGCAGAAGTTCCTTCATACTGCAGTGGTGGCACAGTACTGCCTAAATACTTTTCCTCAAAACAAAATTCTTCTGTTTCAGTTTTACAGTAGACATTGCATACAGATGTGCTATTCATTGTGTATATGCCCATGTATAGTATGTATTTCTTTCAAAGTATAAAATAATAATGTCTCTCGTATCTTGCTGTAGAAGTGACTAAGAATGAGCATTTTTATTTGATCAGACTACACTAAACTGTTTATGGCCAATTTCATAAAAATATTATCAGATTATTTCCCGGATGTATCTAGTTCATACATAGCAGATTTTAAAAATTTTTTTTGAAGTTTTTTGTTTTGTTTGTAAGCAGTTCCCACTAAATCAGATCCAAACCAAATCTACTCTTTCCCAAGAAATGGTTTTCTGGGTAATAATATATTTTGAAACTGGAGATTAGGCTTTAGATCTGATTGCAGGATTTGATATATCATTTTGCTGTTAATGCAGTTTGGCATTTTACAGTATTTTTTTAGCTGTTAAAAATTGAAATATTGGAATCAAGCTAGGATATAACATAATGTAATTAATAGTATCAAATGGGCTTACAGAAAATTTATGGATGAACTGGAAAAGGAAAAAAAAATCTGTATGGAAAAGGAGAAAAATCTGTATTTTAAAATTAGTTTTTGAACTGAAAATTGAGACAGCTTTTAACACAGTCAAGCAGAGAAAGGTAACATGGTAAAGAAAAATATTTTTCTCCTTCTTAATAAACCTTGCCTCACTGATGCCCATGCACAACATCCCATTTTTAGCTGTCAAGAAAGCAGTGAAGCATACAGTGGAATGCCCTGTTCCCATGCCTGATTCTCCATATATAGCTACTGCACTGCACTGGTCTCCCCTGGCTCCCACTCGGAGGGCTGAACTTGCATTTTTGTTGGCAGAATTGCCTCAGCTGAGAGCTGTCCTCATGGTAAACACTCAGGCAGCTACTCCTTCATGGCACCCACCTCCCCATCACAACCCACAAAAGAAAAGATTTGCAAAAATCATGTGCAAGGAATCTTCAGCCACACTTTCTCTTTTCCCCACCTTCATCTTGGTGTTGGTACTAAGTCAGTCTATTTTTCTTTTCTTTTCTTGTTATTTTTGGAAACAACTTTCAGACTTGAAAGGCTGCCATGCACAGGAGATGTGTTTTGGCTCTTCTGCCAGTTGCATTCTGTGGATGATTAGATCAAACCGAGTGGCTGCCAGATGACTAATCAACTTGTTACAGAATAACAGGTCTCACTGGAGAATTAACAATGTCTTTATAGTCTCCCCTCAATGAAGTGTCTGGAATTTTCTTAGCTAACAGGATAGATCAGTTTAAGATTTTCCAGTGCTACCTGAATATGATTTATAAGAGAGCTTTAAAAAAAACCCAAAAAACCCACAAAAAACAAAAGCAGCCCTTCCTCCAAAAAACCTCCAGCATTTAAGTCTTTTCATTTTACTTCATAGTCAAAGGCCACCATTTAAAGAACACTGTGCTCTGCATTATGTGTCTTTTTATGCCTCTGTGTGTTAGTGGGGATGGAAGTGCTAGTAAAGAAGTACTTTGAGGCAATGAATGCTGGACTTTGCATTCAGAGGAATTCAGAGCTCTTGGGTATAATGTATAGCTGACCATGATTCATATTAGTTGCAATGAATTGTAGAAGGATGTAAAAATGTTGATGGTCTGGGCAGGACAATGTGTGGATTTCCCAAATCAGCAGATCCATTCTCTCTGCTCTCCTCCCAGGCATCTCAAGATTTTTTCATGAGGGATACTCCTTCGCTGTGAAGCAGACGCTCGTGGGTATTCCTAAAACACTCAAAATTTGGAAGTGTTTGAAAAGTGAAGAGAAAAATTTGTATTTTCAGTTAAAACCATTGGCAACAATGGTATTCTGTTTCCACTTCAGTCTGTAGAGTTGAATATAAAGGTGAGATTGAATTTGACCTTGATGAGTGTATATGTATATATGTGTGTATAATCATAGAATAGAATCATAGAATCATAGAATCCTTTAGGTTGGAAAAGACCTTTAAGATCATCAAGCCCAACTGTTAACCTAATCCTGCCATCCCACCAATAAACCATGTCCCTAAGCACCTCGTCTGCCCATCTTTTAAATACCTCCAGGGATGAGGACTCAACCACTGCCCAGGGGGCAGCCTGTTCCAATGGTTGACAACCCTTTCAGTGAAAAAATTTTTCCTCACCTCCAATTTAAACCTGCCCTGGTGCAACTTGAGACCATTTCCCCTTGTCCTATCGCCTGTTACTTGGCAGAAGAGACCAACCCCCACCTCACTACAGCCTCCTTTCAGGTAGTTGTAGAGGGTGATAAGGTCTCCCTCATCATATGAGCAAAACATGTCCAGTAGGAAAATGTTCTTTAACTTTGAAGTCACAGGTACAAGATCTGGAATCTGGATGTTGAGAAAATCAAACACGGTATAAGACACAGTATTTTAAGTGAGGGTCATTAACAGCTGTTACACTCTGCAAATAAAATAAAGCCTATATTTTGTTAAATCTTTTAGAAGGTATGCTCCATTTCAAGCACAAGTCATTGCATCAGATGCTGGAGTTGCTGGAGGAAACTGAGGAGTTTGCCTCTGACAAACTCTGAGCAGGTTGGGCTTCTGGTATTGGTCCCTTTTGGCCCTTTGACCTAAGAAAAATAATTTGAGTGATTTACCTGTACTCACTGAGGACCAAATCTTATGTAAAACTGTGTATCTCGAAGCAAAGGGAGGACGATGATGCAGAGATCACATGTTGAAATCAACGGAGCAGTTAGCTACTTCCAGTGAGTGTTATTGGTGCTACACCCTTAACTTGATCCAGCTCAAGACTGGAAGATGTGATTTGCATTTTTTGTGTCCCTGTGGTGACTTCAGATTGGCTTAATCACACCTAACTTCAGAAGTTAAAAATTAACTGTCTAAATCCAACCTAGTCATGCAGGTCTCCCTGTGTAGATAATGAAGAGAAACAAGACGCTAAAGGTTTCGATTCCTGATTCAATCACAAGCACAAGTTTCCCTGCCCTGCATCGTCGTCGGGAGCATCTGGTTATCCAGGATTTCTGTGCTGCAGCGGGGTGGGTGAGTGCAGCTGATTAGGCATGATTAACTTTGCTTATCGTGCTGTTCAAAGTGTCCTCCTGTGCACGAGCCAATCTTCCCCTGATACCAGGGCTGGAGCTGCTGTTTCTACTGACACTTTATGCTCCTTGCATGCCTTTTCTGCAAAAAGGGAGGCTAGGCAAGGCAAGGAAGTATGCAAAATCTTTGACTGTTAGGAACATACAAAAGGCAAAGACTAGCACGTTCACCCACAAATCCAGGAAATAGCTGCATGGTTTTAGCCGCACTTGGTTTTGTATTTGGGTCAATTCCAGTCATGATCTTGGCCAGGAACCATGTCTGATTTTGACACACTCTTTGAGCCTCTGGAGTGTAAAATAAATATTTTAAATAATATTTATCTCTGTGTTACAGATCTCCGACCAAAATGATACCCACACTATATTACTTTCTGAAAACACAGCTTAGCAGCAATTAGATTTATTTAAACACTTTCAACAGCTGCACTAATGACTTAAATAAAACCCATATTTCACACAGAGAATCTCAGTCTCTAGCTATGCCAAATTCAAGTCACTTTGCATGCGCAATTTTTCTCTCTTTTTTATCTCAGAAGGCTGTGGGAGAAAATAAATGTATTTGGAAGGAAGTTTTCTTGTTAATAACTGGTATATCATCCAGCGGGCACTGGTTGTTAGCAATTTCTTTCTGATCACATAATGTATTTATATAAAATCAATATTAGCATAAGATTAGGTGGGAAAAAAAAAAGTGTTGCTAAATGACTGTTAGTGCAAATTGAATTGTTTGTACTAGAGCTGTATGAATAGCATGTAGGGTTAAACAGGACTGCTGAGATAGGGGAGACGTTAGCAGAGATCTGTATGTGAAACTCAGCCAGAGTCTGCATTTGCAAAGGTCTTTAACTCACGCTGAGCACAAGCTGGGGTGTGCTCTGAATGTGAATGTCAGAAAACTCCAGACATTACTGCATGATGGTAATATTACTAATTTAGATCCTAAAAAAGATTTAAGCGTGCTCTAAACCAAATCAAACCATACAATTAGCAGTCATGGATACTCTGGCCTTCAGTCCTGAACATGTATTTTACATTTCAATTCATACTCTGCCGCTAGAGCCCACAGAGGCCCTGATTCTCACCCAGAGTTTGCTTTTCCTTTTCCACCCTAATGCTGCAATGTAACCTGCAGCAGTGCTTTGTTATGTTTTTCACTTAATCGGTGTTAGTGAATGTACAATTGAATTGGTGGTTTCTTTCTTTAACTCAGTTAATAGATCTAAATAGTCCTTTTGCTGTAAAAGAGATTGCTAGTATGAATATGCTGTACCATAGGGGTTTAATTAGGCATTCTAGGAAGAGTCGCTAATTATCACTTTCTGGTTGTTATCTGAAACAATGCCCTATGTATTGAATGCTGTCTGGATTCTGTTTGCTTAGTTGGTTTAGGCTTCAGTTTCAATGATAGAGAGCCTAATTCTCATTTAATGCTAATATTCACTTTCAGGTAGGTTGCTTTGGGGAGTAACGAAGAAGTGATTTATGGTAAATGAGAATCAGGCTCGCCATAGCATATGTATGCCTTATACCCGTCTGTCTTTAAAACACCTAATACTGGTTGCACTTTCCCTTCCAAGTGATGTCATGGGTAGGTAACTTTACTGGGTTCCTCAGCATTTGATTCTGCTGATATTCAATGTAGTTCTGCCATTTTGCATTCCTCCCAAAAGAAAAAGGAAAAAAAAAAAGGAAGTTTGCAATTTTAAAGTATTGCACAAGTAACTTACTGCTTGATTTTTTAAAACTACAAAAGATGCCAAGAGCCTACTCTGCACCATCTTAAAGGCATGTGATTTTTTCATTATTTTGGGTTCAGGTGATAAAACCTCATTTTTTAATGCTGATTTTGAATGTTAGTTTTGGGAATCAAGTGTCTGTTCGAAGCCAGACAACAAAGTCTATGAAGAATTCTTGTATAAAACACAAGGGTAAATAAAAGCAGCGGTTAAATCAATATTCCCTTTTATTTTTCTAATTTGTTCAGTCTATAAACAAAATCCATAAAAACCAGACAAAAATCTCACTGTTCTCACACAAGAGTTCCAGTTCATAGTTACAATTATTCTGTATCAACAGGAAATTAGGATAACAGAGCTGAGACTGATCACACAGATAAAAATTGTGCCCATTCTGGATAGAATTTCATTAAAAAGTAGGTAGATAGAGATGAGATCTTAAAGTCATTTGAAAAGTATTCATTTTTAGTGACAAGGAAGCGGTGTTACACTACATGTGTTCATATTTAATTTCCTATTCGGTGATGATAACCTGGAAGCACTCTATGGCGTTACTGAAATCTTACTTTTGCATATCTTGGTTTCTAATATTTGGGTTTGGCTTTGGTTGGTTGTTTCTCTCACTTTTTAACTCTAAAGTTGGTGAAGGAACATTTTCTCTGGTGCTGCTAGAGCCATACACCAAAGTCCACCCACAACAGAACACTTGGACAGTAATCTTCACTGCCTGACGACTGTACTCACAGAGACGTAGGTATTCACAGCCTCAGACTAAAAGAGGGAAATTGTCTGTGATACATACCCTCTGTGTAGAGAAGAGAGGGACTTAAAAATGAACTGCTTAAGAGAAATGTAACATGCAGGTGTGGGGGCTAGAAGGAGATGATGGGGAACGTCTAGAGTGGGCCAGAAAACGGGTCTCAGATGCCAGTTACTAAGGCAAAGAAAAGCACCCTGCTCTGAATTGACTGTATGGCTCAAGGAACTTGGATTTAAGGTTTGGTTGGATTTGGAAGGAGCGGTCTGACAAAACTGGGGGCTGTACAAGGAGCAAGGGCAAGCTTTTCTCCTTGCTCTCCACCTGAGTTAGGTCATGTGCCCATGTCACACTCACCCCTGGCCAAAAAACTAGCTCTGTGGAAGCTGGACTGGACCACTGACTTCCAGGCAGCCAGGATTTCTCTGCTTGAGCTTCTGCTTCCCTCCTCACACTTTTTTATTTTCTTGCCTGCAGCTTTCAAGCTGACCAGGGCACCTACCTGAGGTGGTGGCTGCACTGTGGGGATGACACTGGCCGGCCTTTGCTCCCTGGGCTGTGCTCTAGGGTATGCTGCCTGCTGAGTGCTAGCAGTGAAGTGACCTAACACAACAGGGACCTCTGAACGGAGCCCTGGGCCTCTTCTGTAATATTAATCCTAAAAACAACTCATACACGGGTAAACCTTAAAAACAAACAAGCAGAAAATCCATTTCCTTGGTTCCGCTCGAATCCTGCTTCCCGAAGGTGACAGAACATATGAAAGAGCCAGCAACACATGAGAAAAACGTCCTGAGGAGGAACAGAAATCTCCTTTAAAAGCTTTGCATTCAGCAATTTGCTGTTTAGTTCCTGTGTGAACAATTAATCTTAAAACAAATATTTGGCCAAGGGGGATTGAGCTCCAGGAGGTTTCATAGCTAACTAAGGTTGAATGAAAGCACACACTGCCTGGGTTCTTCAGGCCAGTTTTTCTTTTTCATCCTCTCCATAAAAATAACTAAGAAAAAGTATCTGTTACAATGACCCAGGTTTTGCCATTCAAACCTCCCTAAATTACAGGCTTTCCCTCAGAGACCATTTACAATGGGGTGTATAATGCATGGCTGTGTTACACCCTACCACTCTTTGAATTCACTATAACTGGTTATTACTACGTTAAAATGTAGTGGTCTGGTTCAAAGGCTTTTCTATAAATAAATATCTTCTTAGCTGGGCAGATGACTGTCCCTGCCAGCAGCTCCTGTGTTATCGGCTCTCGAGTTTTTAGTTCTTTAGCTAGGCATGGCTTGGCGATGCTTTGAAAAGTCTGAGTGGCTGGCACCTGGAAGGTCTTGCAAAACCTGATTAGAATCAGACTGGAAATTGGTAGCGTTATTACATTGCTCGTTCTTATTCTGGTTAGTATTTCAATGGGGGTATTTTTAAAATTTTCTGTTATCTACCACTTCCTGAGCCATATTTCTTGTTAAGGGAGAGGGGAGGAGAGAGGGCTTGGGACTGTTCTGCTTGGTTCACAAAGGTTGTATGCTATGTTTGTGCTGACATGGATCAATGGAGAAGCTCCCAATGGCTATAGGAAGGCTAAGGTACTACCTCAGTAGCTGGTAGATGCCACCGTATCTTGGCTATATTCTGGATTATGCTGTACATGTGTGTGCTTAACCCCTGGAGGATGGTAAAAAGCATAGCCAGAGAGTATATAAAGCACCTGCAGATGTTGCTGTGCTGTGCCCCAGCAGTCAGCAGAGCCCTCTGCTTTCCCTGCTTGCCAGCAGCTCCACTTGGTACAAGAGCTCAGCCGTCCCCAAGAGCCTCTTCCAGTGGAGGATGAGTGCTGGCTCCCTTTGCCTGCCCAAAATCATGCCCACTCTGAGGCTCCTGGGCCATCTTTGGATAAAACTTAATCAGTGCCTCTGCACTAGCAAAGATAAGTGAAATGAAAAGCCCCTTAATTGAACAAATTGACCAGGGCAATCCATTTAGACCACAGGGTCTTTAGGGAAAAGGCTCGCTTGTGCTGTGTGTAGTACCTAATGGAACGGGCTTGCGATTACTGCAGGCTTCCTGGCTCTACAGTAATACAAACAATAAAGGTATAAACAATATGTGGCACTGTTGGCAAACAGTGCTTTCCATTTTCAAGTCACTGTAAAAGAAAACCCAACCTAATTACTCCTTCTAGTGCTAACTAGCAGTAGGGCTCACCTCATGGGTCCAAAACCTGTAAGCTGGCTCTCTGCAAGACTCTAAGTATTAAGAGAGTCTTTAAAAAAAAAGTAGAACATTATTTGGTGCTTGTTTTGTTTTGGTTTTGTCTTCACATCCTAGTTTTTAGGCTTTATATATTCAAGATTTTGTCTGCAATGATAGGGACACGGAAGGGGGAGCCAAAATTTTTTCTTAAATTGTGTAACTCCAAGGGCTGAATCTTTATTGCATTTAAACAATGAGAAAGAGAAGCCACATCATAATTAGGGAAAGAATACAGAACTACCCAGCTGTGTGACATCAAAACTCATGAAGCGTGTCCTCAGAAATCATGGGATTGCTTTAAGGTTTCATGAGAATCAAAAGAGCTTTTTCTTTTTTAATTGCCTCAAGGTTTCTGCAGTCACTTCAGACTCTCAGGTGCCCTTCCACAACCATGAAAGCTGGCAATTTACCTCTTTTCAATGAAAGACAATTCCTGTAGAGGGTGCTTCTTGAAAAACATTGACTATTGGAAAAATTAGTGGTGCTGAGATCACCATGATTCAGGCTGCTGACTCTGGGCCTCTTTTCCTGTAAATCATGCTACCTTTCAAGTTGTTATGAAATAATATGATGGAAAAGAACCTGCTTTTTCTTAAAAAACCCCAAGTTAGTGCTTCAAAGGATGCTAAGAAAAATCATGTATTGCAAGTCTTTAGTGGGCTAGACAGAAACTGTCAAATCAACACCGGAGTTCAATGAGAGAGAAAAACACAGTGGGGTTTTTTAATTGAACTTTGAGTACAGTTCTGCATATTTCTTTTTCAGATTTTAACAGCCTGGGGTTTTTTAAATGCCAAGTAGGAGCTTATAGCTAGTGACATCAACTTCTAACATAGTAACTACTCTACTGCATTCTGGTTTTTATTGCTCCAGTGATGCTGCATGAACTACTACAGGAAAGGCAGATTCCAAGGAATGGGAGATTTTAGCTGCCCCTAAATTACTGGAAATGTTGTGTTTATATGCCATAATAAAAGGGTATGCATACAGGAGATGTTTCAGCAACTGCAATCTGCTGCAATTATAGCAGATACGACTACACCAGGCGACCAATTTAAGTGAACAACACTCAAAACACAAAGTCAGACAGTCCATGGGGAATTTCAACTCTTTTCTTCTATAAGGACTGGTTTTCCCAGACATCCACGTCCCTCTCCCTCCACTCTGGCATTTCGTTTTGATCTTGGTGAACCTGTCCCAGCTTATGGATGAAATTTAAAACTAAGGACTTGACTGCTTGTGGTCACTGAAAATCACAAGGCATTTGTGGTAAGAGCAGGGTTCCAGCTCCAGCATCACGGACATATTTTGCTGGGAATAGCAGCTTTTGGGGGCTTGTGTGGGGGACCCCTCTGGGTCAGGGGTTCAGGCTGCTATGGCCTTACAGGTCCAGCACAGAGGGGAGGGGGTCTCAGCCAGCCACCCACCCACCTGGGGATGCTCCACTGAGCATGGGCCATGCGAATTTGGCACAATTGCTCACAAAAGATTATCTCTGTGCACATGTACATCCCGTGCTCAGAGCCACTAACATTTCCAGTTCTGCAGGAAGGAAAGGATCTCCCATGCTTACAAGCTCCTTAAAGAAACTTTAATTTCAATAACATCGACAGGAGCCTGTATTCAACAAATGGTACGATATTTTGTGACTAGGTTACCAGCAAAATATTTTTTTCCAGAATTGACACTGCCTGAAACCCTGTATATGTTTAACATGGCAGTATTTTTGAGAAGTGAGTTTGTGATTGGGGTTTTTTTTTTATTTTATTTTAAAAATGAGGTGTGACATTCTATTTTTTTTACCTACTTTTGCTTTACACATGAACAAAAATATTTCACTGTGGCCCCTCTGCATTGGTAAGCATCTGGAGAAAATGGATTTTCTGACATGGAAAACTTCTAAAATTTTTAACTTCATGTGGCAATCATAACCTAATCATTAGCTTTGAATATTTGTAATATACTACTGTTCTATACATAAAAAAATCTATTTTCAAATCACTTAAAAGGATCTGTTTTATTTGTCCATGAAAGTGTATAGGCTTAGGAGAGAAATTTTATGCTAAAGAATTTACCTTATTTTAAGTTGTGAATGAGAAAACAAAACAAAGAAAACCTTAAAGAAATTTATGTTTTGAGAGACAACTACACCTAATTCAGAAACACTTGACAGCATTTTGTTCAAATTTCCAGAAATGTCTGTCTGCTGGGACTAGATTTAAAGAGTTTTTTGTTACCAAAGTAAATTGTTTTTCCAGAATGCTATGAGTATATGGGAAAAAAAGGGATTATTATATAATGTCAATACGAAAAAGCTGAAGTATATTTGTCCCTTGGGGGAAAAAAGTCATCTACTACATGATTTTGCTACTGCATATAACAGGTGCAAGGAAGGCGTTGCAAATTCTGCATAGTTCTTCTTCCTTCCTCAGAGCTGCAAATATTTTTTTCTTATTTTCTCTGCTTGATTTTTTTATTGCAGGTTTATATTTTCATTACTGGAATTTCCTGCTTATATGGTGATGTGCAAGCCAGGATTTTCTTGGCTGTTTGATTTCTTGTTGGAGACGCACAGAAGAAACAGCAGCTAGAGGCTGGCGATGGGCTGCTCATACCTTTACATTGCTTCCCTTGTGAATTTATCTCTCTCCAACGCCACGATGTCTGAAGAATGTCAGGGTTTTCCTATTTTGAATTAGATGATTTTCTTCTTGTGAGATATGCAGTTTCTAGGTAAACAGTCATGTCGCTTTGGATTTGAGTTTTCTTTTTCTCTTCTGGATAAAAATTAGCTCCAGTAAGATCAAAGACAACCTTGGCAGTTCAGAGGAAAAGGTAGCTCTCCCTTTTTATTTTCTCCCACGTTTATTTTGCTGCCAGCTCTCTTTGAAAATGACCCTTTTATCCAAGGCTACAATTTTGCTAAATGAATTAGTGTTAATACTCTGTCTTGTTTATTTGCATAAGTGGAACATGAAAGGTGGGAAATTCTGAAGTGAAGAGAGAGCAGGAGATAAAAACCAGAGCAGTATCAAGAAAAATGTGAAGAGTGGCCGAGGTACATACCACACACGCTTCAGCCCTTTGGCAGCAGGTTGGCCCTCGAAAATCCTCCCGACAGACCTATTGAGGTACCAGACCTCCAGGCTCTCCCTGCAGCAATGCTTGCGGTCCTCCAGGCTCGACTCGGGGGATGTGGGGGAGTGAGTTTCACTGGCTGCGGTGTTGCAAATGTGCTAAGTCCGGCCGGAGAGGGGTGAACGCAGCCTTGCAGGTGACGGCCAGGGCTCTGTGAGAGTGGGACAGGGACCAAGCAGTGCCTGTGTTTCTGTCTCTGTTCCTGAACGGGATGCTGGAGCAGCCGAATTTGCTCCTGAGGGGCTTGCTGCCAGCTCCCATTTCATGTGCCTCAGTGAGACTGAGAGTGCTACAAAAGCTCAGACAACTTCAGGCAGGTCCTCATCCCTCAGCCTGCTGCTAGCCAGAAAGTAATAAATTAGACATGGCTAAAGACGAGATTAGATGACAATTAAAGACAGGAAACCTTCAGGATTCTTTGAAAAGCTTATAAGTACGCTAGTTGCTCCTGAGGGCTGCAGAAAGAGCTAGTCACCCTTTAAATCCCAAAAGCCTGCCATATGGCCAGCATAAACGATGTGCTTCCTCCGTGTGGTAACTAGCTGAAAATTTCGGGCTTGTACAAAAAATGCAAGGTGGGCTAGTCCAGCCTCCTGCTTAAAGCAGGAGATTGCTCAGGGCTGTGCTGAATCCAGTTAGAAAACCCTTGGGGATGGAGACTCCACAGCCGCTCCAGGCAGCCTGCCACATTGCTTGACCACCCTCGTGGCAAAGAATATGTTTGGTCAGGATTGTTTAATAACTGAAAAATGTATTTCTCAACTAAGGAACTTTTATGTAAAATGGTGTCTGTCCTAGTGGGACGTATTCTCAGAAAATGACAGTCTCAGAAAGACAGTTTATTTAAAGAGTCAAAAATCTCTGGGGCATGAATGATAAATAGCTTTACATTACCATTGTCTTCTAGGCATCAAGTTTTCTGGTCATCCTACGACACTTACAATGCCATTCTTATTGTATATATACTCACAGAATCACAGAATCACAAGGGTTGGAAGGGACCTCAGGAGATCATCTAGTCCAACCCCCCTGCTAAAGCAGGTTCTCCTAGAGCATGTTACACAGGACTTCGTCCAGGTGGGCTTTGAATATCTCCAGAGAAGGAGACTCCACAACCCCCCTGGGCAGCCTGTTCCAGTGCTCCGTCACCCTCAGAGTAAAGAAGTTTTTCCTCATGTTCAACTGAAACCTC